>JASANQ010001044.1:0-16881 GCA_030849645.1 Wallacemonas sp. Wsd | reverse complement strand
GGTGCTCGCGGTCGTGCAGCTTGTGAACAAGCTGTCTCCAGAAGGTCGCGTTGTCAGCTTCACCGACAAGGACCAGGAGACGTTCAAGGTCTTCTCTCTGTTCGCCGGTATCTCGATCAACAACTCGCACCTGCTCGAGTTCGCCGTGCGCGCCGGTCGCGAGGCGATGGAGCTGAACGAGATGCGTAGCAACATCGCGGACCGTGGTTCCAGCGCACGTACACCCACCAAGCTTGTCGCCATCACCGACAAGGAGCGTGGGACCGTGGAAGCGATTGACTTCCAAGGCGCCTACGACTTCACCTCCATCAAGTTCAACCTCTTCGATGTCCGCGAGAGCTTCTCAGCCCCTCTGGACGCAGCTGCTGCCGTGGCCTATGAGCTCCTGCTCAGCACTGGCCTGCCGCAGANACATGGGCGTGAACAACAGCTTCTACCTGAAGACCGACTCCCCGCTGGGTATCCTGTCGAGCGCGAGCGGCAACAACTCCGTGCTTGAGGTGCATCACTGCAACCTCGCGATTGAGATCCTGTCCGATCCGGAGTCCGATGTGTTCGAGGGCCTCAAGGGCAACCACCTGACCAACGCCTACCGCTGCCTCATTGACTGCGTGCTGGCCACGGACATGGCCCGCCACGCGGAGTTGCTCAAGGTGTTTCTCGACGTCGTGAAGACCTTCGATAAGAGCAACGAGGCCCATCGCCGCATGGTCATGGAGACCCTCATGAAGGCTGGCGATGTGTCGAACGTGACCAAGCCGTTTGAGATGTCGCGCATGTGGGCCATGGCCGTGACGGAGGAGTTCTACCGCCAGGGTGACATGGAGAAGGAGAAGGGTGTGGAGGTGCTGCCGATGTTCGATCGCTCCAAGAACAACGAGCTGGCGAAGGGCCAGATTGGCTTCATTGACTTCGTGGCCGGCAAGTTCTTCAAGGACATTGTCGGAGGTTTCTTCGAGGGCATGCAGTGGTGTGTGGACAATGTCACATCGAACCGTGCGCAGTGGCAGGCTATTCTCGACGGCAACGCCCAATAACTGAATCGCGCAATCGAAGAAGTCTTTCGTGCGTTCCCACCTTCATTTGTATTTTTCGCCCCGTGATTCATCACGGTCGGGCAGCATCACATCTCCCCCCTTTTTTTCTTCTACTGTACACATGTTCCACATGGTTTCAACGGCTCGTGAAAATGTATCACTTGCTGGAGGGACTTGAACACGAAAGCGTCACAGTGACTCTTTTTTTTTGTACCCACTCCCCATGTATAATTAGACCTGCATCTGTTGTTCTTTCTTTTTTCTTACCCCTTTACGGTGTGTTTGTCTGTGTGACTTGGTGCTGTCCATCGAACTTGTGGTGGCCGCCCACCAGCCCAGGCGTGAGTTTTCCCCCTCGTCTTGTTTGTCAATCACCCTCAAGAAGAAGAAGAACACGTAACATTTACTGTGGACTGGCCATGTGCACCTACATCGCTCTCCTGCACAACTGTAGAACAACCAGAACAACCAGAACAACAAACACTGTAACAAATGCGCGTGGCGCTCGTCGCACACTTTCATCCGCGCCGCTAACGAACAGGTAGCGAGCGATTCTTGATTCGCATCGGATGGGATGTGAGTCGTGGTGTCGCACAACCTCATGCTCTTTCCCGCCCCTGCCTGCGACGTGTGGGCTCGGTCTGGCGACGCCAAGACACGGATCAATGCGCAACTCAATACACACGCACACACGCAGCGGCGCGTACGTTAAACGCGAACAACGTAGGCTAGACCAGCTATTCACGCGCTGTGTTGTGCGCAACAGTGCCTCGGCTCCTCCCCTTTCCCCCTCCCCTTCTCTCATCATCATCCCACTCACTTTCCGACCTTGCCCATTTTTCTCTTTTTTTCTCCTCTTCTTTCCCTCTCCTTTCCACTGTTCCGCTCAGCTTTCAAAGAGAAGTTTCCAACAACGTCCCACTTTACACACCCCCTTTAAAAACACCCTCAGAGAGAAATGACTGGAGAAATCAGCGAGAAGGCCTTCCCCCTTGCCGAGGACCGCCTCAGCCAGACCATCCTCGATCTCGTGCAGGAGGCGAGCACTGCCAAGATGATCAAGAAGGGCGCCAACGAGGCGACCAAGGCCCTGAACCGCGGTATTGCGGACCTGATCATCCTTGCCGGTGACACGAACCCTATTGAGATCCTGCTGCACCTGCCGCTGCTGTGCGAAGACAAGAACGTGCCGTACATCTTTGTGCCGTCCAAGACGGCCCTTGGTCGTGCTGCGCAAGTGTCTCGCAATGTGGTCGCCCTCGCCATTCTCCAGGCCGACAACAGCCCCATCGCGTCCAAGGTCCAGGCCGTGAAGCTGGAGATTGAGCGTCTGCTTTAAGTCGTTTAAGAAACTCTCTTTTTCTTTTCTTTTTTTTCTTTTTGACCCTCTCCTCTGCCTCTCCGCCTTTCCTGGTATCTCTGGCGGCCCCATCGTGTGCGTGATGTGCGCACAGAAGAAAGACCTATGAATACGAAAGAGATACGAAGAAGTAACAAGCATGCACACACACACAGATGCCGTTCAAATCTGCAGCTTAACCGTGTGTGTGTGAGAGTGAGAGTGACGGTCTTTAATGCACTAAGCCATCAGTGGAGATGACGGAATGACTGCGCGACCTACTGCCCCCTTTTCTTGCATTTCTAATGTCAGCCGAACGTCCAGCGCTATACTAAGCTGCCACTAAAAAAAAAAACAAAAAAACACTCCAACAATGAGATGGTGCGCATGAAGCCTCCTGAGCATGGTGGCGAAAAACCCCCAAACAAACAACAACAACAACAACAACAAAAAGCAAATAATGTGAAAGACGATGCACAGAGAGCCATCAAAACAAGCAACCGACCAAGCGCGTGCCGTTGCTACCAGATCGAATGAAAGCTCGGAAGTGTAGCACTGCCCCTGACGGACGACAAGGTGCAAAGTGCCACAAGTGTGTCGTTTGTGCTGCCGGCCATGCATTCGATGTATGCCCACAGCCGCCATGACCACTACAACGGTGTGATGCTTTCCTTCCTTCTCTCTTCCTCCCTGTTGTAGTGTATTGACTGCCAAGTGCTTTCTTCTTTTACTTGCAGAAGGTGCCATAGCAAAAAGAGAGAGCAGCTGAGACTGGTACTTGGCCATCATCACACACACACACACACACACACACACACACACACACACACACAGATCTCAGCTACTTTTACTTCTCCTCCCCTCTTCTTCTCTTCCTGTTTATGCGTAGTGAAGTTTACCTATCGAATCGATTTACTCTCAGCCTCTCTCTCTCTTTTCGTGCGTATTCCTTTGTCATGTCCAAGTGCACTATCAAGTGTGGTGGTTTTGACTCGGTTCGCACAGAGTGTGCGCGTGACCCCTGCCTAGCGACGCAGATGTGCAAGGTGCTGTACCCCAACGTCAAGGACTGCGCCAAGTGGTGCTGCAAGAGCCGCAGCTGGTACGTCTTCTTTATCGTCTTCTTCTTTTGCCTCGGCGCCTTTGCCCTTTGCGCCACCTACTACGTCTACCGTCTTCACCAGAATAATGTCAAGGCTGGCGCCGTTACGGAGAGCGGCGAGGCCGTCGTGATTACGGAGGGTCCCACCGAGGAGGAGCTCGCCGCTGACTTCCGTCGCAAGCGCACTGTCAAGGCTGATCCTGATCTGATGAAGAACCTGAACAAGGCAGCGTCGTAAGGCATGCCAGAAGCATTTTTTGTTTTGTGTGTGCATTGTGTTTTTTTTTAGTTGCTTTTACACGAATTTTTGTGCATGCATTTGCTTCTGTACCGATCGGGACGGCCACAGCTTTTTTGTTTTTACTTGTGGTGCGTCCCACCTTGCTCTTGTTGTGATTGATTGCTGACTGAATGAATGTCTGACGTGTGGTAGATCACGCACACACCAGACTCAGAATTATCAACGAGAAGGAAAAAAAAAAAGCAGGCTTCGTTCAAGTCAATGCTGACTGCCTGACACCCGAATCAAACAAAGAGCAGATACAAGGTACAGTTCTCAGTCTTGCCATGGGGGCTGTGCCATCATACCAAGGCTGGAGAAAGGCCCTTATCCTTCTCCGTACTGGCGGCAGGCACCTACACAGCCGCGGTACACAATGCACTGTCGCCCACTCGTCACGCACGGACGATGGGATTCCAAAATTTTCTTTCAAGCAGCTCACACTCACCTACTGACCATTCTCTCCATCGCTTTTCTTTTTTTTCTTTCCTTTTCTGTTTCTCTCCAAATTGCCAACAAGAAGCATTCGTCTGGCTTTCACTATCCATTTAGTCATTACCGATTCCCCACGTTATCCTGTGCTCCGCTCGCTGTGACGTGACTTGAGTCATTTTTTTTTGTGACTGCACACTTTTTCTTTTTCTTTTTTTTTCCTCTTTTTTTTTCCAAGATGCCTCTTCAAGCATCCGCACCGGGCAAGGTTCTCATCCTCGGCGGCTACCTCATTGTCCAGTCGCCAAACGTCGGCATCTCCATCGGCGTCACCGCGCGGTTCACCACGCGCGTGCTGTCGGCGACCGCGGTGGGCGGGGCTCCACCGATCGGCGGCCCTGAGCCGACGGAGCGCGTGCACTACACAACCGTCAACGTGGCCTCGCCTCAGTTCAAGACCAACTTCAGCTTTGTGTGCCGGACGTGCACACCGATCGGCAGCAACGCGCAGGGCGAAGTGTCGGTGGAGCAGAAGAGCGGCCCCGACTCGCCGTTTCTGTTCTACGCCATTCTCTACGCCGTCGCTGCGGCCCGTCTGGCCCGCGAAGACCAGGGTGATGCCACGACGATTGAGCTCGAGCTGCTCGCCGACAATGACTTCTACAGCCAGCGCAACCACCTCGAAGAGGTCGGCCAGCCCGTGAACACGGACAATTTGCGCGCGCTGCCGAAGCACCTGCCTCTGGTCGGGGCGGTCTCCAAGACGGGCCTGGGCTCGTCGGCGGCCATGACGACCAGCGTCGTGTCGTGCCTCTACGCCTTCTTGACGGGCACGCACGACGTGGACCAGGAGCTGATGCATCGCATTGCGCAAGTGGCGCACAGCGTCGCGCAGGGCAAGATTGGCAGTGGCTTCGACGTATACACGGGCGTGTACGGCACGTGTGCATACCGCCGCTTCCCCGCGCGCAACGCGGAGATGATGATGTCGGGCGACGAGAAGCCCACGTCGGTGTCGCTGCAGACCTTGTCGCAGTGCCTGGACATGTCGATGGAGTGGGTCAAGCGGGTGCCTTTCCACTTGCCCAAGGGCGTCAAGCTCGTCCTTGGCGACGTGCACCAGGGCGGCTCGAGCACCCCCGGTATGGTCGCCAAGATTATGGCCTGGCAAAAGTCTGTCGCCGCGCAGCCGGACAACACGTGGGAGAAGCTGCGCGCGAGCAACGAGGTGTACCTCGAGGGCCTGCACGACCTCATCGCGCTCTCCGAGAAGGAACCCGAGGCGTACGACAAGGCCCTCGCCGCGCTGGCCAATGTGCACTTGATGAGCCCCGGCGCCGAGGCCGCCCCCCACACCCCCGCCAGTGACGTGGAGAAGCGCTTCCAGGAAGTGGCTCAGGCCGCGAAGCAGTCGCGCACGTATCTCAAGGCGGTTGGCGATGCTGCCGAAGTGGCCGTCGAGCCGGATGAGCTCACGGGCTTGCTGAACGACACCGCGGCCCTTCCGGGTGTGTTTGCCGTGGGCTGCCCGGGTGCGGGCGGCTACGACGCCGTGTTTGCGCTCGCCATTGGCGACGAGGCCTGCGAGCGCGTGGAGAAGTACTGGGAGAGCTACGACAAGATGAACGTCTGCCCCTTGCTCGTCCGCGAGGATCCCAGCGGGCTTGTGGTGGAATCGACCCCCTAAAAACTCGTCGGAAATGAGAGAACCCACAACACAAGCGTCAAATCAACCAAAACAACCAAAACAAGCACAACATGCAGCGAATTTCCGTTTGTCAGAGATGGCTGCTTGTCTGTCCGTGAAACAAACACTCCTCAAAAAGGTGCAGCACCTATCCTATCCTACTGCACACCCCCAGAGGAAATTCGCACACACACACAAATCCCGTGCCCTTTAACTCTGCTGGGTTTCCCAGGGATACGCAAAGGAAGAAAAAAAAACACACAATAACAACAACAACGACAAGAAGGTGCGCACATGACACCATTTCGCGCATCCGTTGCAATCAGACACACTCGTCGTACAATTTTTGTGATCGGACGTGGGCTCTGTCGATTTGGTTCCTGCCCCTCTTTTTTCTCTTCTTTTTGCGGCACTGACCCTGATAGCTTCTCTTCTGCCTGATGAGCCTCTGTCCATTACTTCCCTATCATCCACTTCTGCTCCCCCCCCCTCCCCCACCCACACATCAATCACTTTTACTCCTCCACTTTCTCCCTCTCCTCACCTCACTCCTCACCGTCTTCCTTTTCGCTCGCGCACTGCATGTTTTTTTTTTTGAAGAAATCCGTCCATACATTCATACAGCGAGGCATACCTTCACTTCTCTCTTTCCCTTCACCTCCTTCATACACCCCCACACAACTTTTACATCATGCTCGAAGCCCAGGTTCAACTTGCCAGCCTCTGGAAGCGCCTCGTGGAGTGCGTCAATGGTCTGGTCAACGAGGCCAACTTTGACTGCAACCCCAGCGGTCTCTCTATCCAGGCTATGGACACGAGCCACGTTGCGCTGGTTCACATGCTCCTCCGCGACGACTGCTTCGTCAAGTACCAGTGCGAGCGCAACAGCATCCTCGGCCTCAACCTCGCCTCTCTCTCCAAGGTGCTCAAGATTGTGGAGAACAACGACAGCCTTAACCTGCGCCACGAGGACGACTCGGACGTGGTGACGCTGACCTCTGAGAACCCCGAGAAGACGCGCAAGTGCGAGTACCAGCTCAAGCTCCTCGAGATCGAGGCGGAGTCCCTCGGCATTCCGGAGATGGACTACCGCAGCACGGTCACACTGAGTTCCTCCGAGTTCGCCAAGATTGTGCGCGATATGGCCGTGTTTGGCGACACGGTCACCATTGCGATTAGCCGCGATGGCGTCAAGTTTAGCTCTGCCGGCGACGTTGGCCAGGGCTACACGTTCCTGCAGGCCACGGGCCTCAGCGACCGCAGCGTCAAGTCGGAGATCAAGGCCGAGGTGAAGGCCGAGCGTGTCGAGGACGAGGAAACGCTCGTGACCCGCTACGGCGGCGGCTCCAAGAAGGACGAGGCGGCGACGCGCGCGATTGGCGTGGAGGTCCAGATGGAGGAGCCCATCACCCTCTCCTTTGCCCTCCGCTTTATGGGCATCTTCGCCAAGGGCTCGGCCCTCAGCGATCGCGTGACGCTCAAGTTCGCCAAGGATAGCCCGTGCATGGTCGAGTACAGCATCGACAATGTCGGCTACCTGCGCTACTACCTCGCCCCCAAGGTGGATGATGCGGAGTAATGCCTGCACACGAGCCCGTACGCGCGGCACTCTCATTTGACAACGCGTTCATAGAATTGTTTTTTTTTCTGTTTGTTCTCGGATGCCCCCAAAAATAAGGAACATCACAGCTGGAAATCACCGCATGGACAAAGCAATCAGAATAAAGCTGGATTTGCACGTGAAGAGGTTGCCACGCAGTGAAGCAGCAACACCGGCAACACTGACCACACCTTCTTGTTGTGGGATAGTGTCTAGTTGAAGCTTTTTTTCTTTGTGGCGCACTTCTCTTTAGCGGTCCTTCTTTTCGGTTGCGTTCTTTTTCCCCCTTTGTTCTTCGTATTTCCATCCATCTGATTTGCGCGACTGTCAAAAACATGCCTTCTGATGTGAAATGACACACGAAGGCAAAATGCGAAAAAAAAAGAAGAAGAAACAAGACAGAACCATACTGTGATAAAATGAAAAAGGAACAAAGAAAAAATGTAAATCATCAGTACAGAGAAATGGAGAGAGACGACTACGCATCCGCGCGGCATCTCTTTTCTTCCTTGCACTGTCTTTTATGTTTTACTTTTGGTTTCGACATTTTGTTGCACCTACATAGAAACACCCACATGACCCAGAAATTCTCAAAACACAACAACATCACCACCATCAGTAACAACACCAACAACGAGAATCAAGTTGGGCTCGACCGTGTGAAGCACGGCCCCATCGGTGACGCGGGAGACCTCATGCACTGAAGTGCACAGACGCCCGCGAATCCCGTTCAACATCCCCAAATGGCGGAAAAAAACTCCCGCTCATTTCTGTCGTGCCAATATGACAGGATGGTGATCACTCTGCACAGCGTGCCCATTAACTCCGCGTGATGCAAAGCGCGAGCAAGCATGGCAAGTGAGTGACGGTGCCTACACTCACATGTGCCTTCGGCCTTCTCGAACACACTCTCACACTCTCTCTTTCCCACAAACACACTCTTCTACCCTCTTTTACGGCTTCCCTCCTCTTTCTTTTTTCTTTTCTGTGGTGAAGCATCAAGGGACAATCTCAAGCGACATCATCTGACTTGCTTTGCGCAGATCTATCGCCCTCGTCACTTTTCCTTCTTCTTCTGCCGTTATTCCCCCCACATCGAAAAGCTGTTCCGTCGATTCACTCCTCTGTTGAAGCGAATGGCGGCCGCCTCCGAACCGACGCTCGAGACCAAGCGCGACCTCAAGATTCTGCAAACTGGTCGCCCAGTGCCGGGCTACGAGAACACGCCCGCTCTGCTCGAGAAGCACGTTAAGCGCACCAACGGCGCCCCGTGGTTCCGCTTCCCACCCGAGCCGAATGGCTTCCTCCACATTGGCCACGCAAAGAGCATGAACCTGAACTTTGGCAGCGCGCGCGCGAACGACGGCAAGTGCTACCTGCGCTACGACGACACCAACCCCGAGGCGGAGGAGCAGGTGTACATCGACGCCATTCTGGAGATGGCGCAGTGGATGGGCTGGACCCCGGACTGGATCACCTTTTCCTCGGACTACTTCGACACCCTCTATGAGTTCGCTATTCGCCTCATCAAGGACGGCAAGGCCTATGTGGACCACAGCACCGCTGAGGAGGTCAAGCGCCAGCGCGAGCAGCGCATCAACAGCCCGTGGCGCGACCGCAGTGTGGAGGAGAACCTGCACCTCTTCGACCACATGCGCCAGGGCCGCTACGCGGAGGGCGAGGCCACGCTGCGCGTCAAGGCCGACATGCAGAGCGACAACCCGAACATGCGCGACTTCATCGCGTACCGCGTCAAGTACGTTGAGCACCCGCACATCAAGGACAAGTGGTGCATCTACCCGAGCTACGACTACACGCACTGCCTGATCGACTCCCTCGAGGACATTGACTACTCCCTGTGCACCCTCGAGTTCGAGACCCGCCGCGAGAGTTACTTTTGGCTGCTCGACCAGCTGAACCTGTGGCGTCCGCACGTGTGGGAGTTCAGCCGCCTGAACGTGACCGGCTCGCTGCTGTCGAAGCGGAAGATCAACGTACTCGTGAAGAAGGGCATCGTCCGCGGCTTCGACGACCCGCGCCTGCTGACGCTGGCCGGCATGCGCCGCCGCGGCTACACCCCCGAGGCCATCAACCGCTTCTGCGAGCTCATCGGCATCACCCGCTCCATGAACGTCATCCAGGTCGCCATGCTCGAGAACACCCTCCGCGAGCACCTGGACGAGGTCCGCGAGCGCCGCCAGCTGGTGGTCGACCCCATCAAGGTTGTTATTGACAACTGGACCGGCGAGCAGATCGTCGAGTGCCCGAACCACCCGCGCAAGCCGGAGCTCGGCAATCGCACCGTGACCTTCACCAACACCTTCTACATTGACCGCAGCGACTTCCACGAGGTGGACGACAACCCCAAGTTCTACGGCCTCGCCCCCGGCCCCCGCCCGGTGGGTCTCAAATACAGCGGCAACATCGTGTGCAAGAGCTTCGAGGTGGACAAGAAGACCGGCAAGCCCTGCCTGATTCACGTCGACGTTGACTTTGAGCGCACGGCGAAGCCCAAGACGAACATCTCGTGGGTGAGCGCGCAGCCGGGCGAGAACGTGCCGGTGGAGGTGCGCCTGTACTCGGCCCTCCTCAAGGACGACCGCGCGGCCATTGACCCCGACTTCCTCAAGTTCATCGACGAGTGCAGCGAGACCGTGTGTCACGGCTTCGCGGAGAAGTCCGTCGGCGACATGAAGCCGTTCGAGTCCATCCAGGCGGAGCGCTTCGGCTACTTTGTCGTGGACCCGGACACCGTCGTCAGCGAGGTCGCCGGACAGCCGCCGACGCGTCTGGTGATGAATCGCATCATCGGCCTCCGCGAGGATAAGGAGAGGGTGGCTGCCGAGAAGCCCGCCGGGAACCCCCGCGAGAGCAAGAAGGACAAGAAGAAGAAGACGGAGGCTGCTGCCGCCCAGTAACGCCGACGACAAGTGTGTCTGTATGTGTGCGTGCGTGTGTATGTGTATGAGAGAGGCCGATTACGCTGCCTCTGATTTGTTGTCTTCCTTGTCGGACAGTAAACACCAAATGAAACCAAAACAATTTTTTTCTTGTAAACGCGATTCTGCACTGGCCAGGGGAAGAGGCAGAACACGGTCGAGAGTGAGGGAGACGTACCCCAGCCCGCAGAATAATGTGGTGCCGACACACACTGTTAGGAGGCGTGCGACGTGAACTCTTTTTCTTTCTTTTCTTCTCCCGACGTTTGGTGATTATCGCTGTGATTTAACAACAACAACGTTCCAACGACAAAAAAATAATAATTCACGGTACGCGAGTCTGGTTGCTGTGTGCCTGCTGTGAGCTCCACCGAAAGACATTGATTCACCCTTCACACCGAGGACAGTGACCTTTGTTTGTGGCTGCGAATCGTCGATTGCAGAGACGACCTCATTGCACCATTCAGGGCAGCGTGTCTATGTGATTGTTTCCCCCCTCTTTGTCTTCCTTGCCTTTTTGGGGAGACTTTTCACTGCATCTTCAGCCGCTGATTTCTTGCGAGTACCGTGGCCCCCAGCCCGCCCCATCCCGCCCATCCATCCTCACACCGCTCTCTCTCTCTTTCTTTCGTCGTTCCTGTCTGCACACATTTGCATTTTCCACGATTCCCTCCCCTTCCAAAACAGAGAAATATCCGTTGACTCTGCTTGTTTTTCTCCATTCGCTCAAGCGACTAACACACGCACTCTCTCTCTCTCTCGCAAGGCTTCTTCTTTCTGTTCGTCTTGTTTAAATGAGCTTTGACAACAGCCCACTCTCCACACCCCCGGGCGCGAGTCTGACGCTTTCCACTGGCGGCGCGGCGAGGCTGGTGAACGAGTTCTCGCCCGCCTACGCCGGGCCGTTCCAGCGCGTGGACCACCTGGCCACTGATTACATTGACCCCAAGCTCAGCGTCGCGCTCCTTGACGAGCACCGCGCAAACATCCGCAACCATCTCTGCTGTGACCGCGCGATGAAGGAGTATCTCGTCGAGTCGAAAAAGTTCGAGGCGATCGAAAAGCGCGTGTAACGACGAATGCCGTTCTCTTTGTTTTTTTTCTCCCACTTTCTCTGGTGATTCTTCTCTCACCCCCCTTTTTACTTTGTTTCTTCTCTTCGCGCTCGCAACATGAATTCTTCTGAACTCTAGCTGGTGACACTCCCCACCTTCCTTTTTGTACTCTCTGAGTCGTCTGTTTTTGTTTTTTTTCTGCGCGTATTACATAAAAAGTGATTCGCTTCCATTGGTTGAACGAACACAGGCGCAGCGTGTTAGCTCTTTTGCGTGTTTTTTTTTTGCCCTTCCCCTTCTTCCCTCTCACCACTGTTTCAGTGTGTCGCGCCTCCGTTTTCTTCGAAACGGATGCACAGATGTAAGTGCCACCCCGTTGAACCGTCACACTTTTCTTTTGTTACACCCTCTTTTTTATCTTCTTTTTGGAATGATTTGCGCGTGCTTTCTCTTTTCCTTCTTGCTGTTCTTTTCTGTCTTTCATCCTCTTGTTTTTTTTGTTGGCTTGATTTTTGTGCCTGCGCACGAAATAGCCGCACCAAGCCGTCGTGCGCTTGCACGCCATTCCTCTTCCTCTTTTTCCAAATTTGGGTTCACATCCAAACCCCCGCATCTTCTTTCATACACTTGCCCCCAGCCTAGGCTGCTTCATTTTATGTAGCGTGTTCAATACCACACTCACGCGCACCCAGGCAAAAGAAGAAGGATGCTCGCAAGCTCATCACTGACAATGACAACAAAAAGTGAAAAAAAAAATGCAGCCTGCAACCGCAATGACAAGAACAACAGTGCACGCAAATCATACACACACGGGAGCCACGTTTGCTGAGGACGCAAACTCCACACGATCCATGGCACATTTATATATCGCCAGTGACCGACGTTGTCATGCAGTGACCGCTGATGTCCTTTCTCCCCTTTGAATCTGTTTCTGGTTGTTCTTCTCGCTTTGAAGTGTTTCGCAAGCACAAATTAACCAACAAAAAACGATGATAATTATTGTACACAAAAGCAAAACACATGAGAACTCGTTGAGTGAACGGACGAGGCATGGAGGAACAAAAAAATAACGACGACAACCGTGATGATTCCTTCCCATGATGTTATTTTCACCGTGCTTTAATTAGGTTCCCTTTGAAAACCAAAACAACAACAACAACAACAACAACACATCCCCCCATCTCATCTTCTGTTCACCCTTCCTCGCACCTCTACATTGGCTTCTAGTTCAACCCACGCAGACAAGCATAGAGAACACACACACACACACACACACACACGCTCGCCCATACACACAAAAGTCTCGTTCGGACCTCCCTGCCGAACGCACGAATAAAGCACGGTTTGACAGAGGCGTCAACCGACACGCATACGACATAGACACCCACCCACACCCACCCAAACACACATTTGGACACGCACCATTCTGCAATGAAGCGGAACCGCGATGACGGAGACGAAGTGGTGCGCGCGGTCCAGCTGGTCTGCACGCGGAGTGTGCCACGCACCCAGGTGGAGGGCCTCTCGCTGACCCCCCTCGAAAAGCAAGTGGTGTCCATGAAGCAGGCCATTGCCCCACACGTTATTCTACTCGTCGCGTGCGGCTATCGCGTGCGCATCTTTGGCCGTGACAGCCACGTGGTCAGCCGTCGTTGCGGCATCATGTGCATCCCCGGGCAGCCGTTCGAATACAGCAGCATCCCCTATGTGCGCGTCAGCCTCTACATCCATCGACTTGTCTCCATGGGCTATCACGTGGCGTTTGCCGATCAGGAGTCCGCCGCCGTGCGCGCGGCATCGGGGACCAAGTCCGGCATCTTCACGCGCGCCATCTCGCGGTGGTACAGCCGAGGGACGCTGCTGCCGTCGGAGCGGGTACACACGAATGGCGACGTGGCCAGCGATGCGGCCAAGACCGGCTCGACGACGCGCAGCTCCGCGTCGGGCCCTGCCGCCGCTGCGCGCAAGACTGGCCGCACAGAGGCGCAGACGACGGCGGCGCCCGCCTCCGCAGACGCCGGCGAGGACGGCGAGGACGCGGATGGCGAGGAAGCCGACGCGGAGCTGGAGGAGGAAGAGGGACACGAGACACTCGGTGCTGCCGTGACGGCCGCATCAGGGGCGGCACCTGGCTTCCCACGCACCGCCCGCCCGCGTGCCGTGGATGCGTCGGAGAGCTTTCTGTGCTTCTTGCAGCTCCCAGGCTCCAGCGCTGCGGCTGCCGCAAAGCGCGGCAACGAGGTGGTGGTGGAGGCCGACGCGGAGGAGGACGCGAACTCGGTGGTATCTGTCGGCTCTGCCGAGCTCTCCCTCACCGCCCCTGCCGTGGGGGAGGTGTGCGAGGCACTCTTGGTGAGCTTTGTGACCCAGCGTCGTCTGACACTCACGCTCGCCACCGCGCTCGACCTCGAGGACGCGCTGCAACGCTACGACATTGCCGAACTCGTGCTGGTGTGTCCTTCGGTGCACCTGCCGCCCGTGCGGAGCCGCCCTTCGCGCGGTGGCGCACAGACGAGCACCACACTATTGTCTGCCTCCCCAACCTCGGGCTCGCTGGCCTACGTGGCGGCGGCAGAGGCGCTGGCGCGGGTGCCAGAGGCGAAGCTGCGCGTGCTGCAGTCGTCACTCTCGCTTCATCTCGGCCCCACCATCACTGGTGAGGAGGACGGCAAGTCTACGAGCGTCTGCGCGGTCTGTGTCCCTCCACACATGACCACCTCGTCGTCCCTTCTCTCGGTGCTCGATCAGGTGGCGAGCCTCTACTTGAAGCCCTACGAGCTTGACAGCGTGTACCAGCGGCTGCTTGAGCGGACCGCACAGCGTACAGCGTCGACCGACAACAACAACAACAACAACAACAACAACAGTACGAAAACTGGCGCGGAGGCCAGTGCCGATGCAGCGCTGAACACGCAGTCAACAGAGGCCGTGTCTCTCGTCCCACCGACCATGCACCTGAGCGGCGCGACACTGCGTGCGCTGGATCTCTTCCACAGCAGCATTGGCCCGACCGGCTCGTTGCTGCACTTGCTCGATCACAGCTTGACCGCGTGTGGCGGCCGCCGTCTGCGCGCCTGGCTGGCCGCGCCGCTGTCCTGCCTCTCCGCCATCCACGCCCGGCAGGCGTGTGTCGCGTACCTCCTCCGTGGTCAGGACGGTGGATTTGTCGAAGATGTGCTGCGCGAGTGCAACCGCATCGGCGACGTGGAGGCCACGATTGGCAAGCTCTTGGCCCAGCGCTGCACCGTGCCCGAGTACCTGCGGCTTCTGCGCACCACCCGAGCCATTCACTTGCTCGCACTGGAGATGATCGGTGGAGCGCCGGACGAGGCGGCCGTGGGCAGCGGCCCACCCCCGCTGCTGCGCGCGCTTCTTGACACGGTCTGCGCGCCGCCGGCGATCGCCTTTATGCGCGCGCACACCTGGGAGATGGACAGCACCTGCCAGACCCCTCTGGAGCTTCTCTCGGGACTCCAAGCGCAGGAGTCCGCCTCGGCTTCTTCTTCCTCTTCTTCTTCCACCGCCTCTCCGTCGATGCAGCAGATGCAGCAGCTGCTCGAGGAGCGTGATGCCGCCACGAAGGCGCTCGACGACGAGCTCGACGATGCGCGCCGCGTGCTCAAGATGCCTGGCCTGCAGTTTCAGTCCATCGCCGGCACCGCCTTTCTGCTGGACCTCCCCAAGGCCAAGGCCGACCACGCGCCGGCCTCGTGGCTCGTGGTGTCGCGCACCAAGAGCAACGTGCGCTACCACACACCGGGCGTCGTCGCTGCACAGGTGCGTCTGTGTGCGGCCAACGAGCGCCTTGTCGGGGTGGCGGCGAGCGAGTGGCAGCAGCGGCAGACCGCGCTCTCGGAGACCCGCGAATCCATGCGCGTCTTGGCCGCCGTTGTCGAGCTGGTGGGCACGTTGGATGCGCTGCGCAGCCTCGCGCTGACCTCGCAGTCGAGCGGCTACGTGAAGCCCACCATGGTCGCCCACCCGCACACCCAGACCACCGCACAGCCTGTGCCCGACAAGGCGGCCCCCACCGTCGAACCGACGGCGGAGGTGTGCATCCGCGATGGTCGCCACCCGGTGCTGGATGCCCTGCTCCAGCATCAGTACGTGGCGTGCGACGTGGACATCGCGCCTGGGCAGGTGTGGCTTCTCACTGGCCCAAATATGGGCGGCAAGTCGGCGCTCATGCGCATGGTCGCGACCTTTACGGTGCTCGCGCAGATGGGCTGCTACGTGCCTGCGCGCGCCGCCACGCTGCCCGTCTTCAGTGGCGTCTACTGCCGCATGGGCGCGACCGACGCGATCCTGGAAGGCTCCTCGACCTTCTTGATGGAGATGGAGGAGACCAGCCGCATCCTCTCCGCACCAGGGCTGTCGTCCGCCCTTGTGCTGATGGATGAGCTGGGCAGAGGCACCAGCAGCTTTGACGGGGCGGCAGTCGCGGATGCCACACTGTCCTACCTCGTCGCGCGCGCTTGCACGTCCATCTTCGTCACGCACTACAACTACTTGTGCGATCCGTGGATGCGACAGGCGGCGCTCACCGTCGCTCGGGGCGGCGTCCCGTCTGTGAGCTGCTTCTACATGGGCTTTCGGCGGACCACCGCCACTGAGGCAGCGGAGTCGGAGACGAAGCACGCGACGTCTGGACTTCCCAAGAAGTCGTTGATCTTCACGTACAAGCCGTGCCCCGGCGTGACTCCGTCGAGCTTCGGCGTGGAAGTGGCGCAGATGGCGGGGCTGCCCGAGTCCGTTCTCGCCACCGCGAAGACGATGAGCGAGAAGGCCGAGCATGCGCTGCAAGCGCGCCTTGACATTGCCGAGTTGAGCCGCTTCGTCAAGAGCGACACCGCGTAGCGCGCGAGGGAAGAGAGCACACATGTGCGCGTGTGAGCCAGGACACGAAGGCAAGAAACCCGCGCCCATCACTTGTGCGCATGTGACGTGTCGAGTAGCCGATGATGTGACCGCGGAACGAACAAGTAAACACAACAAGAAAACAACTGGGAAACCAAACTATGCGACTTGCGCAGCTGATCATGGTGGCAGAACCAAGGAATACCAGAACAGATGCACTCTTGCTCGATCGGTGGTGCAGCACGTGAAGTCCCTCCCCCCCCTCCCCCCTCCTGCTCTCCACAATATCACACACACACACACACACACACACACACACCTGCTCTCCTTCTTTCATTCATATCACTCCTCTTGCATTTTTACTTGCGTCATTCGCCGTGTCTTCAGAAAATACGGCGACGGTGGTAATTTTTGCGTTGGCTTTTTTTGTGTTCCCTCTAATCACTACGTTTGCCGCTGCGGCTAGACTTTGTTGTTACCTTTTACTTTTCTAGTGCGAGAGAACAATGCTCAAGGCGAGCTCGCTGCTTGCTGCGTCGCTGCGGTACCGGCG
>JASANQ010001043.1:0-12936 GCA_030849645.1 Wallacemonas sp. Wsd | reverse complement strand
TCCCCCCCCCCCCCCCCCACCCGACGATGTACCATGAACCCGTTTCTTTTCGTGTACCGATGCCCACTCAGACGCATTTGTACAGCATGTGATGAACCCCAAGGAACAAATTTCTTTCTCTCGCTCTCTCCTTTCCACTCTCGCGAAAGTTCTCCATGTGCAAACCTTTCTCCGCCTGTGCTTCCGATTTTTTTGTGGCTCTGTTTTTCATGCACCGTGTGCGTGTGTGTGTGCCTCCTGGACCTGTGGCCAGTCATTTTTACCCACCACTACTCGACACGTCGAAATACAGGAACACAGAATCAACAATGACAATTCATCAATCCCTGTTTTCGTGGCGAAACTAGCCAAGTGGAGGTGTACGCGCGCCGCTCTCACTCTCTGGGTGGGCGGTGACATCGCCGCCAGTGTTTTTTTTCCCACATTCTGCACCACCCGCACGGATGGTCAGAGCAGCTGCTCTGACACATGACAACCACAACCAGCACGACGGCAGCACGTGCACTAGCCATGACATCATCGTTTTCGACCCACCTCTCTCTCTCTCTCTCACTTTCTCTCTCTCCAACTTGTCTATTTTCCCCCCTCTCGCTGCTCTCTCTGCATGCCTTTGACTCTGCGCTGCTCCAGTGATCCCCATTTTTTTTTTACGTGGTTTTCCTAGCTGCTGTTGCCCCCCTAGCTCCTATTTCCCTCTCTTGACCCTTTTTTTTTTTTTTTTTGGCCTGATGTCCGCATTGAAGAAGTTCATTCCCAACTCTGCCACGGTGATGAAGGGCACCGCCGGCACGACCGAGCTCGCATCTCTCTCGGGCAAGCTCGTCTTCTTCTACTTCTCCGCGAGCTGGTGCCCCCCGTGCCGCGGCTTCACGCCCCAACTTATCGAATTCTACAACAAATTTCACGAGAGCAAGAACTTTGAGGTAGTCTTTATCTCCTGGGACGAGGCGGAAGACGACTTCAAGGGCTACTACGAAAAAATGCCGTGGCTCGCGCTGCCGTTCGCCGACCGTGCCGGCATGGAGCGACTCACCAAGGGGTTCGATGTGCAGTCGATCCCCACTCTGATCGGCGTCGAGGCCGACACCGGCAAGGTGGTCACAACGGCGGCGCGCAACATGGTCGTGAAGGACCCCGAGGGCAAAGAGTTCCCGTGGGGCCTGACCGCCGCGAGGGCCAGGGAGACCCCTGAGCGCAAGATTCAGTGAGACGGGAACCAAAAAAAAAAAGAAAAGTGCCGTGACCTATTTGCACGACCGCGTCACTGGTGAGCTGTTCGCACACTGATCACTGTGAGATGCAAATAGCAACAGGGAAAAGAACAAAAAAGACACGAATAAGGCCGAAGGCAAAAAGAAAAGAAAACAGCCTATATTATACCGTATCTTCACAGACCAAAGTGCTCTCTTTTTTTTTTTCCTCTTTGGGCTCGTGTTCACTTTATGAACACACGCACACACTCGCACGTCTACTCACGACAACGCACGTGCGACTTGTCTTTTGTTTCCCCGGGAATAACTCAATCGCCTTGCCTCCTGCCGTCTTATTCCACGTAATGTTGAGGACTTCGAAGTGAGCGGTTCCTCCAGTTTTTTTTTCTCTATTTGGGCATCTTGCGACACCACTAACACACCATGAATCTACCACAAAAATAAAAAGCACACACAAAACCGAGACCAAGTGACAGTCGTCTGCTTTACTGGTCTGCCGCACGCGAAGGCCCTGTCTTCAGCTTTGGGGCTCTTCACACGCACGCTTCATCTCGACAGAAGCAACAAGAACCAACAAGACTTATCAATCTGCTTCATCATGGCCACGTACCGTACCTTTTCACTTCTCTTCTTGACCTTTTTTTTTGTGCCACTTATCCGTGCATGCATGCTGGGACGACACTTTGACAGATACACACCCACAGATACACATCTACACACACACACACACATATCAGCAAAAAACAAAAAAAACAATGTCCGGCCTCCAAAAGTACATCCTGCGTCCGCAAATCCGGAAGCACGGCGTCGATATTCCGCTCGGTGACCTCGCCGGCAAGATCGTCTTCTTTTACTTCTCCGCGAGCTGGTGCCCCCCGTGCCGCGGCTTCACACCGCAGCTGATCGCGTTTTACAACAAGTTCCACGAGAGCAAGAACTTCGAGGTGGTCTTTGTCACTTGGGACGAGGTCGAGGCCGAGTTCGACGGCTACTACGCCAAGATGCCCTGGGCGACGCTCCCCTACGCGGACAAGCAAAACCTGGACCACCTCAGCAAGCTCTTTGAGGTGGCGACGATTCCGTGCTTGGTCGGCGTCGACGCGGATACCGGCAAGGTGGTGACCACGACCGCGCGCAACATGGTGGCCAAGGACCCAGAGGCGCAGTCCTTCCCGTGGGCTGATGCGGAGTCTCGTTTGTAAAACAACAACAACAACAACAGACAAATGCATTGAAGCCGTGTAGGGAAAACTTCTTTTGCTGTCTCTGCTGTTTCCGTTTTGCCACTTTTACCGTTATCTTTTTTTTTTTGCTCACTTGCACTCTTGCACTTTCGGTTGCTTTGCTCCTGCACGACAGAATCATTTGGAAACGAAAGCTCTGAAATACACACCCACAGGAAAAACAAAATCAAACACACGAGGAGTTCCCAAACAGTCGCACACACCCAGTCACCTCCCAATATGATTCTCTTTTCTGCCTGTGACTGGCGTGATTCGATCTAAGCGGATGCCATGCTACTGGCACCGTGACCAGTGCAGTGCACATCGAAGAAACTTCCTGACACTCATCTTAGCACGCGCTCACGTCCACATCTTCTCCTCTTTCTCTCCTCTCTTCACCTCGTCCTGTCTTCCGGTGCCTCATCTTGCACCCGACTCACGTATCCCGCCACCACACAGATTTATTCGCAAACACTTTTCATCCCCCCCAAAACACAATCCTGCCAGCCCGTTCGACCATCATGTCCGGCCTCGCTCAGTACCTCCCCAACGGTGCCAAGATTCAGCACAAGGGTGCCGATGTGGCCCCCGCTTCCCTCGCCGGAAAGATCGTCTTCTTTTACTTCTCCGCGAGCTGGTGCCCCCCGTGCCGCGGCTTCACGCCCCAGCTGATCGAGTTCTACGAGAAGTTCCACGAGAGCAAGAACTTCGAGGTGGTCTTTGTCACCTGGGACGAGGAGGAGGACGACTTCAACGGCTACTACGCCAAGATGCCCTGGGCGACGCTCCCCTTCGCGGACGAGAACACCCGCAAGTTCCTCACCGAGCACTTCAAGGTCGAGTCGATCCCCACCCTGATTGGCGTGGAGGCCGACACCGGCAAGGTGGTCACGACCAAGGCTCGCCAGACTGTCGTCACGGACCCGGAGGGCACGAACTTCCCCTGGACCGACTAAGCGACACGCCGACTGGTGAAGGGGGCGACACGCCTGCGCAGACCGCGTGGGGTGTAACCAAGGTAAATGAAAGAAAAGAAAAAAAAACAACGACAACCAAATGATGAGACAAAATAGTAAATAAAACATGATCCCAAAGGAAATCAACACCACTGCTCCGCAAGCGTTTTGCTGCTTGACGACGGCCAGCTCAAAACATCGAGAACGCAGCGAAGAGCGTCATCAAGAGGAGAAAGCACAGAATAATGCGTGAACGTGACGGGAGAAAAATACAAGAAGACACTGCGTACCCGCGCCCACACTTTTTTATTTCTTTCTTTTCGGCGTCACCGCGTTTTTTCAGCTCCCCTTTTGTCGCCTTCCTCCTCGTCAATATATCCGTGCTGCCGTCTACACCGAGCAACCAGTGGAGGGGTGCGAGAACGACAAGAAAGGAAAATCTCCCGTTCTCAATACCTATTTCACTGACGTATTTCTGTTCTTTTTTTTTGGTTTTCAAACTTGCGTTTATGTTCCATTTCCTACCCTTCCTTATTTTCCCTATTCGCTCTTTTTTTTTTTTTGATACGTGTATGCTGTCTCCGTTTGTTTACTTCGACAGCTTTGTTGGTAATCAACAGTTGGTCCGTCGTGTCTGTCGGAGCCCGCGAGTATACCCCTCTCGCGTGTTCTCACACACACCGCCCCGTGCAGCAGAAACAACCATCACCAAACACATAAAAAGACACTGTGTGCACGCACGAAGCCATGGTGTGGCTGATGCATGCGAACGACAGGAACGCAAGGAAATCGTAAAATCACTTTGATACTGTACCAGTGCGTATGTGTGTGTTTCCCCGGTATCGTCAATGCCATTCAGACACACAGACACACAGAGGAGAAGGCAGAGATTGTTTGCTCGTCCGTCTCTTCTCCAACGGACACTTGTCCTCAGTGAAATATTTTGCCAACGCTTTAGCAACCTTCCACTTGTTTACTTTTTTTTTTCTACTCTCCCTCTTTCTCTCCCCATACCTGTACTACCTGGTTTCTCACCAGCAACACGCATACATTCACACACCCACCCACCCACACAGACACACGCACACACGATACTTTTTTTTTTCACGTGCCTTGACACATTCTCGGTCATTTTCCACTTTCGCTCTCCTTTTCTCTTTCTTCTCTCCTACCTCGCAGAGCGCGTGTGCCACCAGAGCGAACGACAGTTTGCCAGTATGACGACGACGGCCTCTCCTCACGCTGTGATCATGTCTCCGATGTGTCAGTCCGCCAGGAAGAAGTGCACACGGTATTTTGACATGCTGGACAGCGATGTCAGCCGCGAGCGCGTCACGGTGCTCACCACGCGCTACCGTCAGATGCTGCCGGCGGAGAAGCTGGCGTTTCTGCAGGAGCTGATCGGCCCTGGCTGTGCCTTCTGCCCGGAGACGGACGAGCTGCTGCGCCGCGTGCTCGCCCGCGAGGAGGCGGAGTGTGCCGTGAATGGCGATGTTGTGCACTACACGAACGCGCGCCTGGTGGCCGTGCAGGCCCGCGACCCGTCCTTTATCTGCGTCGACGATGACCTGCCCGCACGCACCGCGGCGGAGGGACCGCAGCGCCTTCGCGTCAGCACGGTCGGCGAGCGCAAGGAGCTGTCGCACACGGAGAAGATTTCCGAAATTCTCGGCGAGCGCGGCCTCTTTGGCGATACCACCGTGCGCCTCCAGACCGAGCGCCTTTCCATGTACGATCGCATCCAGAGCAGCAAGAACTCTCACGCGAGCACGACGGACGCCACGGCGCTGGCCTCCGCGACGGCCGCCCCAGGCGACGCCGCGGCTGCGCGCGACAGTCGTCATAGCAGCAGCAGCGTGGCGCCGACGGGCGTGGCGTCGTCCCGGCCCTCCATGATGCAGCCGGAGGCGCTGACCCACCAGCCGGACGCGGCACCGCGGACGATCACCACTTCGGACGGCCACTCGATCCCGGCGCTGCACCGCAGTCACGCGTACCAGACGCTGCGCCTGGCGCACAGCTTCCCGCACCATATCAATACGGCTCCCGCCAATGAGGATCACCTGCCTATTGCGCACATCGCTAATTTGTCTGGCATCCCGATTGGAGAAGAGGACCTCCGTCGGTGGTTCGACTCGATGGACGCCGAGGGGAGCGGGTACCTGAACTGCCAAGAGTTCCTCGCGTGGATGCAGTGCCTCGAGCGCGACTTCGGCGTGCAGGACACGTACGAGCAACTGACGAAGGAGGGGATGCGACTTTCCCAAGATAACAAGCTTGGCTTCGAGGCCTTTGCGTATTTGGTGCTGCGTTTTGTGAAGGCCTGATACCCTCCCAGAGGCTCAGCCACGAACCAGGTCTGTCTTCTCCTTCTGCTGCTTCCTGGAGGGAAGTCACACACGCGCACTCTCCTGTTATGTACATTGTGCCGAACAATCGGACCCAGGTCTCCATGTAAACGAGTGAAACCACCATCCCACTTTTCTTTCTTTCTTCGTTCTTGACCTTTTTTTTTGTTTTTTTTGGTCTCTCCTGCGCAGCAACAAATTGTCTGCGAGGACGAGCTTGGCAGTGATGATGATAATAATGATGGCTAACCACATACCCAAACCTCTCCTCACGAGCACAACTGGTGTGAAAGAAGTGGGCCATCAGAGGAGATGTAACAGGCAACTGCCGAGGCGTGATTTACAACAGAGAGAGAGAGAGAGAGGAAGAGAGAGGGCAATAAACTATGCCACACCAAGCGTTCAGTGCGAAGAGCAAACCATTTTGCACTGCTTGCGTAAACCACACACACACACACACGAACCGAGTAATACCACTCTCAATCCGTTCTTCTCTCTACTCGCGCTTGGCTTTAAAAAGCCCCTTTACCTAGCCCGTGACCGAACTGCGGCTAATCCTTTTTTTGATCCCTTTTATCTCCTTTTCCATGATGTTTTTTCTTTCTTTTTCGTTTCCCTACTGTTGCTGACTGTTTGGTTCGTGCCTCTTGTCAACTAACTAGGCCCTGCGTGGTTTGTCGCCGCGCATGCATTCACTTTTCCTTTTTTTCTCTTTGTCCCCCGCGTTCTTCTTTTCTTTTTTTCTGTGTTAGCTCTGCGTGCGAACTACCATGCGTCGTGCGTCGTGCCCCCTCTCTCTTCTGTGAGGGGAGCCTACACAAGAAGTGTGACACCGTGCACATCTGAAAAGAAAAAAAAAAGAAAACACACTCACAGACATGTAGACTAGCAGAGACGGTGCTTTTTGTTTATTTGTCCTTGGGTCCGAGGTCAGGTGGTCTCGACAGCGTTCTGGGCTACGTCACTGTGCTCCAACTGCGCACCGCTATGGATACAAAGGAGCAGAGAAAACGTGGAGACCTTCCGTGCCTCATTCTTTTGGAGTCGGATCATCAGGCTAGCTCTGCTCAGCCTGTTGCTCCAAACCACAGCAACTGTGAATACGTTACGACGACGTTCTCATCTCTCTTTCTCTCTCTCGTTGCCCCCATCCTATATACACATCTGCGTTCTCTCGTCGTGCTCATCGCCGACACTACGTCAACCACAAAACTCACACAGGAAAGTGGAAAAATAAGGAAAATATCAGTGTCATAGTAGGATATTTTTGCGGTCAAATAAATCATTTGGTACAAGGAACAAAAAAAAAAAAAAAGAACGCGGAAAAATATTCACTTTTGTGGGTGCACTTTGACTGTATTCCGCACTTGGACTCTTTCTCCGCACTTTTTTTTTTCGCCCGCACTTGTTTTCATTTGTGTTGAGCGTCTCTGTGCGTGCGTGCGTATACCTGTGCGCGGTTGTAGCTTCGCCAATTTAGGTGCGTGCTTTCACGTGTAGCAAACTTACAGTGTTATTGTTGCTCTTTTTTTTTGTTTCGATTTTCTCCGTCTCTCCGTTTTTTTCTCTTTCTTTTGCTTCGTTCTCTCTTCACGCACTTCGTTTGATTCCAATCGACACAGAGACGATTTATTGCAAAGCAGTTTTTGCGTCTCTTTACGCGACCACCACACCCTTCTTCTTTTTCTTCTTTTTTTTTTTACCGTGCTTGAAAGGACAAGGTTGAGTAGAAGCATCTGCTCGTCACCACCATTATCGTATTTTGTGGACCTACTTGCACTGCCTCCGCGAAGAAAGAGGACGTATCAGAGGTTCAATCCGAGCAAGCACGTCAAACAAATCAACGTGAAGACATTGTAGCACAGAGTGAGATTGTGAAAAAGGAAAAAGGAAAAGAAAAGAAGGAAAAAAAAACGTGGACACGCCGTCCGTCATCAAACCATGGACTACCTGCTCGGGTCACTGTACGTGACGCGCTGCTACGAAACTCTCGACGCTGCCCACGACAATAACAACAACACCAGCAACAGCCTCAACCAGTCTGCGCAGGATGCCAGCCTTGGTGTCGGCGCGGGCCTCGTGGAGAACATGTCCTCCCCCCTCGATCAGAGCGATCTCATGGACTCCCCGGGCGACATTTTCACCGCGCGCCGCTCCACCGCGAAGCCCTCGCGCATCGACAGGCCCACCATCAGCGTCACAAACACCCAGGCCATGACAGTGACGGCGACAACGACCTCCAGCGAGCGCACCCCAAAGAGCAGCCAGACGGAGGACGGGCGTGATAGCGCGGCGGGCGGCGCCATGTCGATGAGCCCTGGGTCAGGCGGAAGTGGGCGGACCACCCCGCTCGCCGGGGCGCCGTTCGCGTCGGAGCTGCTTTCTCCACGATCGGCGGAGTCGTCGCCGATGCGGACCGCGCTCCCGGTGCTGCGCCACGCCGCGCCCGTGGAGTACTCCGTTCCTGTCTGTGACATGGAGGGCAAGTACATCCTGCTGTACCTGGCCCCGCCCAACGAGCCCCACAGTGGCGGTTGTGGTGGCGGCGCGATCGAGGGCCAGCCGTCGTCCACGGAGGCCGGCGCGGACACACTGGAGAGCCTCGCGGGGCCCGAGTCGTCCTCGCAGGCGGCCACCCGTCGGTCACGCACGGACGGTCCGCCGAACCCCATCTCCGCCGTCGCGCTCTGGAAGACCCAGCAGCAGATGCAGTTCCAGCAGCAGCGCTCCCCGTACGCCTCGGCGAGCTTGGCGGCCTCGCCGAACGCGGCCAAGTCGCTTCCGACGCGCCGCCAGGGCTCCCCGCCACGCCCCGTCAACCCGAACAGCGCTATGCGTCCACACAATCGTGCGCCGCGTGCCAGCCCGCTCGCCCTGCCCGCAGACAAGCTTCTGCTGCTCTTTTACGGACTCCTCATGCAGCAGCTGCGCGAGGCCGAGCTCAGCCTGGGTGCCGCTGCCATGGACGCGGCGTTGCCCACCGCGGCGGCCGCCACTGCGATGGCGACAGGGCCGACGGCGAACCCTCGCCGAGCCACACTCGCGGAGGGGTCCACGTCACCGGCGTCGCCGGAGCCGCCCACCACCACCGCCGCCGCCTCCACCTCCGTGCCCGCTGTGCTGGCCACCATGGGTGCGATCGGGGCCCTCGTCGAGGCGCCCATCGCCGTGCTGGAGCTCCGCTACGTGCCCTTGACGGGCGCCAACACGGACGACGGCACACTGACCGCCGACGATGCGCAGCTCGGCGTGACGGTCGGCCGCACCGGCACGCACAGCCTCTCGCCGGCAGTGACGAGCAACGCGTCGTCCCCGTCCTTGCACCCCTCCGCGAACGGACCCTCCAGCCTCGTGCCGACGTCCTTGTCGTTGGGGACGGCCTCGCGTGCGTCGTCGACGCACCTGACGGTGCCGCGCTCAGTGGGGCAGACGCTCTCGCCGAACGGCCAAGTGTCGCCACTGATGCCGCCGCTGCGCCACAACAGCGGCGCACCGCGCACCAGCTCGCCGCTGCCGGCGGGTCTGATGCCGTCGAGCGCGAGTGCCGTGAGCCGCGCCGCCGCCGCGAATGGCCTCGGCGTCAACTCCACCGCCGGCCTTCCGCGCGGCGCGAGTGTGGCGACGACGGCCGGCCCATCCTCCTCCGGACTGGTGCGTTACCAGAACGGCAGCAACAACAGCGCCCACGCAGCGGCCGGCGCGCATCTTGGTCATGGTGCCGCGCTGGCGAAGCCGCTGAGCGACACGGTGAACCTCGTGCTGGACAGCTCCCCCGCTGCCGACCTCGAGCAGGTCTACTTTGACCGCCGCATCACGGACTGCAGTTTCTACGGCGGCTGGTACGCCCTCCGCAACGGCGACGCTTACCGGCGTGTGATCGACATGTACGGCCTCACGAGCTGGCCGGCTGTGCTGCTGCTCGATCCCGCGGGCAACATTGTCTGCTTCCAGGCACTCGAGCACATTGAGAGGGAGCTCGGCCAGTACTACTACGCGCGCTACATGAAGCTGCGACCGAAGTTGCCGCCGCCCCTCATGGCCATCGCACCGAGCACTGCGGCGGCGGCCCTCGTGCATCCGATCGGCTCCGCCACGAGCTCCGCGGCCGCCTCGCCAAGGATGGACTCCGCGGCCGCGGTGGCCCCCGCCGCGGTGGCGAACACCGAGGACACCCCTCTCGCTACCACTCCTGCCGCGATGCACACGGCCGCACCGACAACGTCGCCGCCGTCGCCGGCCATGGGCGCGACGGGTGGGCACACAGACGCGAGCACGACCGCCTTTGGGCCCCCCACCTCGCCGCTCTCCGTGGACGAGGAGTCGCCGGCCTCGTCGAACGCGTCATCGAGTGCCCTGCGCCGCTGCCCAACGACGACGACCACCGCGAACTTCGAGAGCAGCGCGCGCAGCCCAGACGGCGGCCCGTCCTCGCCTTTCGGCTCTGGCCCGACCGACGGCGACCCGTTCACGCGCGGTCGCGATGACGATCTCTCCGGTACCGCCTCGCCCGTGCGCGGCGATCGCCACGGCGGCGAGTCCTCCGCGTCAGGGCCCAGCGGCGGCTGCCCCCGGAGCTCCCCCACAGAGACCGTCGCCATGACCACGACCGGCTCAAACGAGTCGCCATCGTGGGGCAGTCCGACGCTGATGGGCGAGGAGGACACGAGCCACAGCGGCAGCGGCCCCATCACCCCTGGTGCGACGACGGGGAAGGGGGCCCTGCCGCACACGCTCTGCACACCACAGGCGCTACTTGGTGCGCACGCCGTGACCAACGAAACGCAGATCTTCACCGCCCCGGCCGACGCGCACGCCGCCTTCGGGTCCGCGTCGTCTCCGCTCTCTCAGCCGCACTCGACCGCCGCACTACTGGACGCTTCGCACAGCGTCGGGTCGCACACCGAGGCCGGCGACAACGCGTCCTTCACCAGCGGCACCCTCCTGCCATCCGGAGCGACCATCACGCCCCCACCATCCACGACGGCCACCTCGCGGGTCGAGGTGCCGGACTTGTCGATTTCACCCAAGCCGCTGGCCGCGCCGCTGGAGCTGCCGCACGAGCGCTCGCTCACGCAGTCGCCGCTGCCGGCGTCCGGCGCGCTCTTTCACGAGGCCTCACCCGGTCACGTGGAGCTGTCGGGGGAGCTGCTGAGCGTCCCTGTGGCGGCGCTGGAGAACTCGAGCGGGACGGAGATCTCCGGTATTGGCGCCACCTCGTCCACAACGACCGACCCCGCTCTGCAAGACGGCAGTGGTGACGGCAGCCGGCCCGACTCGATGCTCATCGGCGTGCCCGGCATGACGGCGGCCGCCCTGACACGAACGCCAACCGCGCGTGGACCGACGGTGCGCTTCCAAAGCGCCTTTCCATGGTGTCCGACGGCCCCGACGCGAGCACACACGGCGACGACGATGACGACAGCGGAGAGCCACGCCGAGGACGCGACCGGCGACTCCGCCTTCACAGACGAGATGAGCGCGGCGGCGCTCGCCCCCGCGCGGCCGTCGCTGCAGCCCCTGCTTCGACGCGCGCTGGTACTCGCCAAATCGGCGGGAGAGATTGCCTCGGGCATGGATGACGCGCCGCGCCGCGAGGAGGAGCTGCCCGGTGCGGAGGCCGCTCACCTCGTGCTGGTGTTTGGCGCTCATTGGCACCCCGCCGTCTCGCGTGTACTCAAGGCGGTGACCAAGCTGACGGCATGCGTGAACGGCAGCGCGGCCGGCGCAGGGACTCGACCGAAGCTCGACATGGACGCCGAGGAGCTCGACGGCGGCGGCCTCTTCTCGAATGGGCTGCGCGGACTCAGCGGGGGCGGCCTCAGTGGCGGCTTCTTCATGTCCGGTGGGGTTGGGGGCGGCGGCGGCAGCGGCGACCTGAACGACGGCACCGTCGACAGCCTCGACGAGCTTGACGGCGGCGGCTTCACGGGGGCCCCTGTGGCGCTCGACGCGAGGGCCCTGCCGACGCTGCGGACCGGAGACGAGGACGAGGACGATGCCGGGGCGACACCGCGACCGACGTCCGCCCTGCCGGGGTCGGCCCCACGCGCGCAGGTGCTCTATATCTGCACCGACGACACCGCCGAGGAGCTCCGTGCGAGCGTGCGCGGCATCCCGGAGAGCTGGCGGTGCCTGAGCCCGGCCTTGCCGGACAATGCCACCGCGGAGGCGACGTCGCTCGGCGCCGACCTCGAGACAACCAGCTCGGCCAACGACAGCCGCGTCTTGCCAGAGAGTCCGTCCAAGGCCGCGTTGATGTCGCCGCCCTTTTCGCCGTCCGCCACGGCACGCAACGCGAACCTCCGTCGCCCGGCCGCGGCCACGACCTCGCACTGGTCGACCATGTCCGCCTCGGACATCACGACGTGGCTGATGGGCTGCTTCAACGTCACCGCGCTGCCGCGTGTGGTGGTGCTGGAGCGCTACCCGAGCCCGGAGAGCGTCGCGGAGACGGCCCTGCACGACGACACCACCACCACCACCACCACCACCACGATGACAGCGGGGGAGCAGAAGGCGTGCGTCACGTGGCGGCCTGTGCAGCTCCACGCCGAGTCCGTGAAGCTTTTCCAGGACCCGACCGGCACGGACTTTCCGTGGCCCGACCCCAACGTGCTCTTCAGCGGCGACGGCCCTGGGGACGTCGACAGTGACCCGCACAGCACCCAGTGCGGGGAAATCACGGACCGCGAGGCCGGCGAGGATGACGAGGCCCCTGGCGACGACGCGTGGTTCGGCAGCCTTGGCCGGCGCAGCTGGATGAGCCCGCGCTCGCCGGCGCACCCCTACTACAGCCCCTCCCCCGGCTGGCACCCGAACAGCTGCGAGAACAGCGTGAGCCGTCTCATGGCGTGGTACAGCGGCTGCCCCGACGCGGCCGACGGGGACGAGGATGCGGAGAACACCAACGAGGGGCGTATGCCGCTCTCCTCGACGGCCCGGGCGCGGCGTCGTGTGGCGGCGCGCACGTCACCGACCCCACCGCCCGCCGACAGCGCGGAAGGAGCGGCCTCGGACGCCGCCGCCGCCGCCGCTGTGGAGGCCGCTGCCGAGGCGGAGGAAGCCGCGGCGGCGCGCGAGGACCCGCTCTACTTGCCCGACTGGACGCGCTACGTGGTGCCGCCCATGGCGCCCTTCACGCTGGAGGTGGCCAAGAAGGTGCGACGCACCACCGCTGCCGCGGCGAAGGGCACCCCGC
>JASANQ010001042.1:1680-16710 GCA_030849645.1 Wallacemonas sp. Wsd | reverse complement strand
TGTTGTTTTTTATCCTTTAGACTGCTAGTGTCTCACTTTTTTTCAACCAAAAAAAAACAAAAATAGACTCTCAACATGGAGGGGCCATTCCCTGCACCGCAGCGGATGCACCCGCCCGCACCCCCGCTGCCGTCCTGGGAGCGTGCCCCCGCGCAAGTCAAGGGCAGCAAGCGCGTTTCTCTCTTCACACAGTCCTCGGCCGGACCGAGTCTGATTGGCGCGCCCGTTTCCGCTGCCGTGGGCGGCACCCCGGCTGCCGCCGTCCTCGGCATCGCGGAGACGCACGATGACCCCATGCGGGCCAGTGGCGGTGTGCTGGACAACTCCGCGAGCGACGCGCAGTCGCACACGGCGCGCCGACATGCCGCCCCACGCTGGAGCACCGCCCCTCGCGGCGTCACACCTGAGGCCATCCCCGAGGCCTTGCTGCACGATGAGCGGCTGCAGACCAGCGAGAGCTACTACTACACCAGCGGCCCGGACGTCAACTCGGTCTTTTTTCAGCACGCCTTCTTGGAGGACCTGGCCGAGCGCGAGGTGGCCTACAAGCTGCGGCGTAGCATCTACAAGGTCGCGTCCCGCTTCGCCGAGGTCCGCCTGGAGGGGCTGCGCGAGTCCCTGCAGCAGCTCACCGCCTTCGCCACCGAGGCCGCCGTGGAGGCCGCCATCAAGGCGCGACCCGATGATGGCAGTGCGGCCTCGGCGCCGATCGGGGCGGCCGCGCTGCACCCGTACGATTCTGTCCGGGCAGAGCTGCTGCCCCACATGGGTGCCAGCGCCGTGTCGCGCGCCACGTCTGTCGTCGGGCACAGCACGAGCTGGGACCGCGTCCAGCGGGCGCTGCGCTGCGGTGATCTGACGATGCCGCTCTCCACGTACGTGCTCGCCATGCGCACCGACACGCGAGGCATGATGAACCGCGGGCTGCCGGTGCGTGTGGAGGTGTCCGAGGAGGAGGCTCTGGCGTGGGGGCAGAACGGGTCCTCGCTTCCCGCACGTGCCGCGCAGGCACCGACCGCCGCTGGCGCCTCCCCCGCCTCCACGCTGTTGGTCGACACGTTGATTAGCGTCTCGTGGCTGGAGCGTCAGCTTGCCCTACGTGTCATGCAAGGCCTGAGCCTCACCGTGTACTACCAGCGCCGTTGCCTCTCCGACGGCTTTCTCTTTCACTACGCGACAGAGCAGATGCAGTGCTTTCTGCAGCACGTGGAGGCTCGTCATCGGCTTGTGCATCGCAAGGCCATGCAGTCGGACGGCTGGAGCGGCGAGTCGCACACCGGGTCTCACAGCGGCAACACCCGCAGCGCGCCACCCGCTACCAGTGCAGGCGGTCACGGCAACAGCAGCAGCAGCGGCAACAACACACGTGTCGTGGACATTGATAGCGATGTGCTCGCCGCGCTCATCGCACTTGTGGAGGCGGTGGAGGCCGCCTGCCACTACTGCTCGGCCGGCCTCTCTCGGCTCGTGCAGGCCGGTGGGGTGGTGGCACTGATGAACGTGGTGTACTGCCCGTACGCGCCGCTCGATCTGCGGGCCAGCATCTTGGACGCCATCAGCGTGCTCCTGCAAGAGGTCGCACCGTTCCGCCGCATGGTGGTCTCGTCCGCACCGCCCCAGTCGATGGGGCACGCGGCCGGCGGCGGGGACGGTGCGGCGGCGGCTGGCCCTGCGCCGGTCGAGCAGGATGACGCGCTGGCGGTGATGCTGCACGGCGCGTTCCACGGCTACAGCGAGGCCCCCGTGAACCGCGCAGGCGGTGGCGTTAATGGACACATGGCGAACCTCCGCAAGCCCGTCACCGTCGGGCCCCCTCCGTACGGGCTTGACCGGGCGAGCGCCAGCAAGTTTGACTCGTCGGTGCGCGAGTGGCTGAGCCAGCATGGTCTGAGCCACGTCGTCTCGGGTGTGCTCGGTCTGCGGGATGTGTCGGAGTCCGCCATTGGGGACTCCGCTGACCCGGTGGAGCGCACACGTTCTCAGCGCGCCACACAGAGACGTGAGAAGCGCATTCAGGACCTGCTTCTCGTCATTGATGGCCGACGTGCCGAGCTCGACTAGACGGGCTTGCATTTGAGCTCTGTACTAGGCTTTGTGCGTGTGTGTGTGTGTGTGTGTGTGTGTGTGTACCTCTCTACCTCGCTCTTTCTCATTGTGTGCATGCATTCAACTTCATGGCAAGATCTCTCTCACACACACACACTCTCTCGATGTTGCTCTTGTCAGCATTGTGTGCGCGTTTGCTTCTGACGAACTGAGTTGCCGAACGTCTCTCTTAACTGATTCTGTTCACTCAGACGGACCTCGTGTTATCGTCACGATGGTGGTGCACGTGTTTGGGCAACACCTGTGTAAACTTTTACTCTCTCATCACCTCTCATCACACTTCCCTGTCTTTCTCACGCTCTCTCCGACGCACGTCTTTCTGCCATGTCTGTTGGCTGTCTTTATTTCTAGGTTTTCATTTTTCTTTGCGCTTCCTTTTCTTCTTTTTTCGATTGAATTCGTGACTACTTGTCTTTTCTTTTCCACTTGTATCATCTGTGAGTCAAGACAGATATCATCTAGTCCCATCATTGTCACCAGTCTTTCTGTGTTTGATTTATCTCGCTCTTTTTTTTTTCGCTCATTTTTTTTTTTGCTCGTTTCACCAACCCCTCTATTCTGATTGTTTTTTCAGTCCTGCCACACGCACACACGCACAAGGACAAACAAACAAAAAGCAATGCGCGAGCCTGTTTCACCTCTTATATCGACATCACTGTGTCTGCGCATCGTGCGGCGGCTGCTAGACGATGAGACGCTCACCACCTCGCAGCTCAGCTACCTCGTGGAGAACATCTTCGAACCCCTCACGGGCAGCGAGGGTGGCAGCAGCGGGGCAGCGACGGGGAGCCCCGTTCCTGGCGGCACGGCACACGACGTCGAGACGATGCGGGAGATGTTGCGCTCCTCGCACGTCCTCACGCAGCTGCGCAAGGCCCGTGAGGTGCGTGTGTCGCGCACGGCGTCGGAGAGCACGACCCCTGCTCCACTGGCGGCTCCCCAGCGTCCAGGCCGCCATGGTGTGGCGGAGGTGACGGACCTGTCGACGCCAGTGACGGTGCCCGCGGAGGCCGGCACGCGCGTGCTCAGCAGCGAGCAACAGTGGTGCCTTTTCGCCAACCTCGCCACCCTCTACCGCGCCCAGCTTGTCATGATGGCAAAACTGACCAAGGCCGTCCAGCAGCTGACGGAGCTGCTCGAGAAGCTCCAACACTGCGCCGAGGCGCGCGAGTGGGAGGAATGGGTGCCGGACACCGCGCACACGGAGGAGTCCTCGCCGGCCGCCACCGGCACGCAGTGGGCACGGGCGGCCGACGACGACGAGACCTCGCCGGTGCCTATGGCCGTCAAGGAAACGGAAAAGGAGGAGACGGCCTCCGCAGCCGCGCCGCTGCCGGTCGCACCGCGCTCCTCCTTGCCACGAGACCACGCCTCGACCTCCAGCCCGCTGCAGTCGCAGCAGTCACAGGCGGCACCCGCCTCCGCAGACGATGACGGTGGCTACAACGAACTCGCCGCCATTCTCAGCGACCTGTTCACGGGCGACTGGGTTTCGCACTACGCGGCTGAGCACATGATGTACACGGCGCAGTTCACCGCCAAGATGGCCCCCAAGGTGCTCGAGCTTGGCCGTCTCTGGCGCTGGGGGGCAGTCGAGGCCGTCACGGCCAGCAGCACGGCCAGCGTGAGTGCGGCCGCGCTCGCCACCAGCGCCGTCAGTGGCGCGGCGGTGCTGCGCGCGCTGGGCACGACCGCGGGACGCAAGACGCTCAGCAGCTACGCCGCGTTCATTGACTACGTGTACCGCTCGTTCTCCGCCACCGGCATCCCCGAGGATGTGCGCGTGGCCTACGCGACGATGCCCGAGGACTCGTGCAAGGTCCGTCTGCGCCGGCTGCGCGCCGAGACGCTCGAGATTGACCTCTTCTCGTCCGCCTCCGGTCAGTCCCGCCGGGCGACACCGCCCGTCCCGTCCGGCGTGGTCGGGGCTCCCCGCGGCGGGGCCCCTGCGTCGAAGGCCGGCGAGCTGCCGTCCATGGTTGCCGACTGGGCGGGCTTTGAGGCGTTCCTCGTGCTCCTGGCCACGCCCCTCTCGTGTCTGCGCCGGCACCACCACGCCTGCCGCTGCATCTTGGAGTCGGGTGCTCTGCTGCGCAAAGGGCGCCAGCACCTGACACGGCACTACGTGGACGTGCTTTCCGCGCACATGGTGGAGGAAGGCACCCTCGTGGCGAGCGAGCTCGGGCAGATGGACGTCGCGCACGTGGTGCAGCTCCTCGACGACGTCACCTCAACCGATGACCCGCACCTGCCCGGTGTGCTGCAACGCCTGCGCAGCGCGAGCCTCGGCAGCAGCGGCACCTTTGCCCGCCTGATGATTCACTATGGGCGGTTGAAGAAGCGCTACGGACGCGGTGGCCGTCACGAGCGACTCGTCCTGCTCTTCAGCGACTGTTTTTGCTACGCGGAGGAGTCCCGCAACGGTCGGCTACGACCGCGCGGAGGGGCCGGTCTCGATGTGGTGCGCGTCCTCGACACCCCGGAAGGCTACGAGGGCGACGATGCGGAGAACGCGATTGAGCTCGTCCTCCAGCCGGTGACGAAGCGCCTGATCTTCTACGCCGACACACCCGAGCAGAAGTGGCAGTGGGTCGAGGCCATTCGGTTTGCCGGTCGCCAGTACCGGCGGTGGCTCGCGCAGCAGCGCAAGACGGCGCCGTCCAACGCGTCCACGGCATCGGCGAGCGCGAGCACCAGCGAAGGGGTGAACCTCGGCGTGCAGCCGCTGCCGTCGCGTCCGACGGTCTTCTCCCACAGCTCCCGCCTGGGACGTCAGCAGCGCAGCGACCAGCGCTGGCAGGAGTTCCTGGAGACGCAGCGCTTCCTCGCCACGTCCGCCGCCGCCGCCGCCGCCCCCACGCCCACGCACGCCTCGCCGTCCGTGCCACTTGCCGCCCCGACCGGCAGCACCCCGGCGGACAGCTCGGCCCGGCGCAGCGCCATGGCGTTGCCGCTCTCGAGCGTCTCCCGGCGGGGCAGCACGAGCAGCCCTGGCGGCCAAGGCGGACTGGCCGCGGCCCAGACGGGCGGCTCCGGGGCGTCCGAGGTCGCGACACTGCCGCCCGCGTCGAGCTTCAACAGCAGCTTCGCGACGGTGGGCGGTGGCCCCAGCGCGGCGGGCGTGTCCGGCTTTGGCGGCGGCGCGGCGCTGCAGCGCAGCCAGACGCAGATCGAGTACGACATCACCCCCTGGTCCCATCAGTCATCGCTGCCACGCCGTCTGCGCAGCCAGGAGCCGTCCATGGTCGCGCTGCCGCCGGCGTTGCCGTCCGGCGCCTCGTCGCAGATGAACCTCACCGATGGCGGGAGCAGCGCGATGGGGGCGGGGGACGTGCACAGCTACACCACCTCGCCCGCACGCGGTGTCGCCGTCCCTGGCGCGCTCCCTGCGGGTCCCGGTCGGCCACCGACGGCCTCCACCACCAACACGCCGCTCCGCGTCCCGCTGATGGACCGCGTCAACCCCAGTGCCCCGTCGCTGGCCCTGTTGCCGCCGGCCAGTCCGCTGGCCATGTCGACGTCAGGGCGGCCGCGCGCGGGTCGGCGCTCCGCCAGTGGCACCGCTGCCACGAGCCCGAATCGCGCCTTGCAGTTCGACAATGATTCGCGTGGGGCGGACACGCAGCCGGGGACGCCAGGCCACCCGGAGTTGCTGCCGCCACCACCTGGCGCAGGGGAGAAGCCTACTTCTGCGCCGTTGACCGTGCCCGTCGCCGCCATTACTGTGCCGACGCTGGTGGCGGACACCGACTACGACAACGACCTCGAAAAACTGATGAACGAACACTTTGAAAGCCCGAACTCGCCGCTGGACGGTATCGGCGGGTCGGCGGGCGGCTGTGGTGGTGGTGGTGGTGGTCGCGCTTCGTGCACCAGCAGCAGCCACAGCACGCTCATTGAGGACCACGGCGGCGAAAACTTGGCGTCGGTCTCGGCGGACCCGACTGGCGCGTTCCGGGCGACTCCTGAGGAAGTAGCGGGGGCGTCGGCGGTGTCGGATGGCATGCGGCGGTCGTCGACCGTCTCCGAAGGCCACAGCAGCTTCCGCGACGATGACGAGGGTGTGTCGCCGACAGTGGAGGACTCGTTGGTGGCCGTTACGGCCTTCTCCTGTCCGCCACCAGGTCGGTCCGCCGGGTCGCCACTCACCTCGCTGACGGCGCGCCTGCAACAGCCGCTCTCGCCGGACCTGGGAAGCACGGATCTGAGCGTGGGCCAGGCGGTGCAGGGCGGCGACGGCGACGGTGACGGTGATGCCGCCTCGTGGACGACGACAGAAGCCGCTCCTCCGAGCAAGAGTGGGCCGCGGAAGCCCAAGGCAGCCCATGTGGACCCCAATGCCGCCCTCAACTTGGATACCAGAGAACTCTGAAAGGGGACACGTAAGAGAGGGAGAGAGAGGGACCACGAGAAGAAGAAAAAAATGTGTGTCTGGGTGTTCAAAGGACGGAAAAAGACGCGAATAAGGAGGTCGTCTCAATCTATTGCGCCAAGCCCCAGCGACTGCCTACTATCGTTTGCTTTGGTTTTCTCTCTCCTTCCCTCCCTCTTTCAGCAGATCGATTGGTGTGTGTGCGCTTCATTGCATCCCAAGCTCCCAGATTTGTTCCTTTTCATCGTGATTGTGTTCATTTCTTTTCGAAAGAGTAGAAAAACAAAGCCAGAATGGCAACGAGAAGAAGAACTAGTGGAGCATGCGTTGCCATTTGAAGCACGTGTCTGTGGCGCACACATGAAGTTTGCGTTCCCTTTGAGGGCCGCTACACCCATCTGCATTCGCCCGTGTGTGCGTGTGTGTGCTTGTTGCGTCGCTCGCGAGGTCTAGACAAAAAAAGCATATCATTGGCTCGTTCGTCTCGTTGAAAAGGAAACGGAAAAAGCTCGTCGTGTGTCAAGTATAGGCAGGGCTCGTTCACACTCATCTCATTCATTTTTCTCTCTCCTCTTCTCTCTCTCTCTACTCTGCCCGTTTGTCTTTTTTTTTTCCGTTGGGAGGTTTTGTTTGGCTTGTCTGTGAATTGCGTCCGTGTGCTTGCGCTTGTTTCTTCCCCAACTTACCGGCGGACAATATTTTTCCTCTTTTTTTTTTTCTTACTTGCTTTGCTAGTGTCTTTGCGTCGCACCATGTTGGCTGTCGTCGTTTTCGCGCTCTTCATCTCCCTCATCTTCGGAGTGGGGACCTTCATGTACGTCATCATTATGGGCCCCTCGCGGTACCACCGTGATGGCTGCGTCGGAGCCGCCTACCGCATGCTGATGAAGGTGCCGACATTTCTCTGCGGCTGCTGCTGCAGTGTCTTCTTCGGGTGCAACCAGCGCAAGGGTCGCGACTCGTGGAACAACTGCAGCACGCACGCGATGAGCGAGCGGAACTGGTACATGGTGAGCTTCTACATTATTCTCGTCTGGACAGTGGAGTTCCTGTACCTGTTCATTGCCCTCCCACGCCTGAATGCGTCCTTGGCCTCGAAGCTCACGTCCTGGGGGCTTGTGCTGATCTCGGAGTGGCTCTACGCCAAGGCCATCTTTGCCGACCCGGGGCGTGTCACGCCCAAGTCAGAGCAGAACGCGCAGAAGCAGAAGTACTTCGGCTCGTCTGGGATCGCCAACATTGGGTCGGCGAGCGCGACGCCGGCAACACAGCCGCACAGGCCGGCTGGCGGACAGCGGTCTCGCGGCCGCAAGGGCCACGCTGCTGCGCCGTCTGCCGCCGCCGCTGCGGAGAGTGCCGATGAGGCGAAGAAGCGCACGACGCAGCCCAGTTTCCCGCTGAGCCCAGCGGAGGAGTTCATCATGAATCGCCGCTACGTGGTGGACGGCATGCTGTACAGCGTCTGCAGCGACGAGGAGAACGCGTTGCACTCCCGCGCGGCCGCCGCGTACACTTCGATTGAGCACGCCGCGGGCTCGAACGTGTTGGTCGGCTTCATGCCGGACTGCACGTCGTGCCACGTGGCCCGCCCTGCGCGAAGCAAGCACTGCCGCATGTGCGGCATGTGTGTGCGTCGCTTCGACCACCACTGCCCGTGGATTAACAACGACGTCGCCGAGGGCACGCACCGGTACTTTCTTGGCTTCCTGATCATCCACGCAATTTCTTGCACGTGGGCCGCCGTTGACCTCTACCGCATCATTCGCCAGTACTTGGTGACCCAGAAGGCATGGGGCTGGGTGCTGGTGCGCGGCCAGCAGCGCTACTCTCTCACGTTTGTCGACTACATGGCCATTATTGTCAACTTCAAGATGCTGGAGGGCTGCCTGTTCTTCTTCGCTGTGTGCATCGGGTTGGTTCTGTACGGCTTCTGGGCCTATCAGATGAGCACAGTCATGCGCGGCGTCACCATGAATGATCTCAACAAGATTGACGACGTGGCGGAGTTTGTTTCGACGCTGCCCACCCTTGATTTGGTGTACCGCGAGGCGTGCAAGGTGCGCACGCGGCTCACGCAAGTCGCCTTCCGCAAGCCCTCCCAGTTGACGAAGCTGCAGGAGCCACCACTTCCGCTGACCAACAAGGCGTTTGAAGAGGGTGGTCGCGAGAACAAGCGGTACCGCAAGCGAGTGAAGAAGATGCTTGTGAAGGACTTGTATGGCATGTATGACAAGGGCATTTACCGCAACACGTACGAGGTCCTCTTTCCATACGACATTCTCAAGCGTGAGATTGTCGACAAGGTAAACCGGGTGCTATTCAGCACGTGAGACTCTATACCCAGCGTCTGTGCATGTCTGTTTGTTTGTGTAAGTGATTTGATCTGTGCGGATTGCGACAAGAATTTTAAAAAAAAAAATACAAGAAGAAAGAGAGAAAACAGAAGAAGGGAGGAACAGGCGAGAGAAGGAAAAGCGGGACGCGAGAGGACAAAGACAGTGGCCATGTCTGAGCCAAACTGTGGCGCATGCAGCGAACAGGGGCGTCACGCTCCAACGTCTAGTAGTTGCCAGTGCCACCCAGTCCAGCCTCACCGTGCTCGTTTTCTTTTACGCAAAAAAAGTACTCTATATTTACGCATGATTGGCCCTGATCAATTGTGTCGTGTTTTGTTACTCATATCTCCAACAGTCTCCCACTCACACACTCATTTTCTCGCTTGTTCTTTTCACGCCGCCTTGTGACATCTTGCACGGAGGAAAGCGTGTTTGTTTGTTTATTTTTTCCATGGACTTGGACCACCCTGCCGTGGAGGCCGGTGAGACGGGCGTCGTGGCCGAACTGCCCACCAAGTCGCCAAAGCCGGCTCGCAAAAAGCCTCAGCGCACGGAGAAGCCGCGCGCGCATGCCAAGGCGGATCCCAAACAGCGGCAACGCGACCGCGAATTCGCGCAGCACAAGGCGCACATCCTCAGTCACCTCACCACGAGCGCGTGTGACCTCAGCCCCAAGGGCAGCGTCGACGCCAAGTGCTACCCTGTGATGGAGGTTCTCAACACGCACACGGACTACGTCACCACGAGCAGCTGCAGCGGTCGCATCGCGCTCTTTCACTCTGTGCCAGCGAGTCACACCGAGCACGGCCAGGACGGAGGCGCCGACGACGGCCTTGCGGATGACGACGACAACGCCTCTGTGACCTCCTCCGTAGCGCGCGCGCGGAAGCTCAAGCGCGGTGACGAGAGCGCACTCGGGTGGGTGATTGTCAAGCACGGCATGCTGACGCCGGCCGAGATGGCTCTGATCGTCTGCTACCTTGCCGGGCCCGCTGGGGCAGCACCGGACAACGCAGAGGCCGCACTGGACGCGGCACGCGTGGCGGCGGCGGAGGCGGCGCGGCATGCGCATGTGGACGTCGATCCAGCGTGCGGCTTTTACTCTGGTGAGCTGGAGGGCACTCTCCTTCACGCGATGGGTGTGTCGGACGCCTCAGCCGCTGCGAGCGCCGTCGCGCACCAAACCCCTCTTCCGCCAGTGCCGCTCTCGGGGACGCTGTGCTTGAAAATGGAGCCGTACATTATGCACGTCGAGTGCCGCACCATGGAGAGCGCGAAGCTGCTGCACTCGACAGCCGTCAGCGACGCGGGCTACCGGAACAGCGGCGTGGTCCCACCAGGTCGCAAGATTATGTGCGCCATCCGCTGCGCTGCGGGTCTGGGCCTGGAAGTCCCCGTGGGCACGCAAGGCGAGAACTTCGTGCGTGGCAGTCTGGCGCAGCGGCGGTACCTCTGGAGCCTGCTGGAGCTCGCCAATGAGAAGATGCTGGCGAACGAAAAGAAGTCGCAGCTTCTTCTGCGCAGCGTGGAGCGCCGTGTGAAGGCGGCACGCGGACCGGAACAACAATAATAACAGTCACAGTCAAGACAAGAACAACACCTCTCAAGGATCACTCAAGCGGGACTCACACTCGTCCGGCGTGCTAAACAGCAGCAACAATAACACTGGGCATCGAAGCAGCGAAAAAAGCCAGCTTTGCCCGAAAGACTCCCCACTTCTTCTCGGATGAGTGTGTGTGCGACCGCCCCAGCTCACACACAGTTTCTGTCGTTCCTCATTCATCCCCTCCCTCTTTCCTCCTCCCTCTCCTTCTCACAACGCAAGAACGAAAACACATTCGCCCGCGCACGCACAGAACACAGCCGAGAGACAAGACAATGAGCGCCGACGCAGCCGCCAGCAGTAGCAACATCAGCGAGGAGCAGATTGTCTCCCAGTACAACCGCATGCGTCAGGAGCAGAGCGCGATCATGTCCCGCATCGCGGAGCTGGAGGGGGAGATGCACGAGCACGATGTGGTCGTCGAAGCCCTTCGGCCGCTTAATTCCGACCGCGTGTGCCACCGTCTGGTCGGTGGTGCCCTGGTGGAGCGCACGGTTGGCGAGGTGCTTCCCGAGATTGAGGAGAACCTGCAGGCCATTCGCGAAGCTGTCTCCCAGCTCACCAAGGGCCTCACCGAGAAGGAGAAGCAGATGGACGCCTTTATCGCCGAGCACAAGCTTAGCCGCCCCGGCACGGACCAGAAGGTGGCCACCACCACCGCTGATGCCATGCGCGGCGTTCTTGTTTAAGAGAAGCAGAAAAAAAAGGAAGAACGAGTAGGCAAGTGCAGCTTGCTCTCTTTGTTAAACCCGTCGAAATCTGCTCATGCACGAGAGATGTAAGTGTGTTTGTTGTCGATTTAACACGTTGTTGTTGTTGTTTTGAAGGGTCTGCGAATTGGCACGCTCATTCTTTGACCTGCGCACTGGTGAACCATAACAGCACCTCCCAAAGCAAAAGCAAAAGCAAAAAAAAAAGAGAATACTGCTCGCTGTCGGGGCTACACAAAGTGTCAGACGAAGAAAAAAAGCGCAGAGTGCGTGGTATGTCGTCGTGAAAGTCAGAAGCAAAACGGGCTCGTCTCTTGCACGACGGAGGAAGACAGGGGAGGCACCGTTAAACAACTCTTCCCTTTGCTGCCGCCTCACAGCCACGTCTGTGGATGGGTGTGCATGTGCACGCACCCAAGAAAAGCGCGATAGAGCCTGGTATGACATATCCGGCTCGCCTGTGAATAGACGCGTCGACGGCGTGTTGCGATGCATTTGCTCTCAGGTGATTGAATCCAGCCCACTCTCTGACTCTCCCCACCCTTTCTCTCTCTCTCTCCCTCTCTCTTTATGTCTCTAGCTTGGAGTGTTGTGTCGTCTCCCTCCCATGTCTGAGCACCCTTCCCGCCAGTTGGCGGACTGGTGGATGGACAAGACCGCCGAGGAGCGCCAGGTGTTTCTCCAGGACTCCACCGCCGCCACCCGGCAGAACCTCGTCGCCGTGGAGGCGTACTGCGCCACCCACAGCTATCGCGTGTTTGTGGAAAGCGAAACGCCGCTCTCCCGGCGCCAACTCGGCTGCCACGTGTTCTCCGCCGAAGACAAGCGACCGCCCACCGTCGACGTCGACGACCAAGAGGAGGAGGAGGTGAAGCCACACGGCGCGGGCCCAGCGAATCACGCGGTCGATGGCAGTGCTCCCGTGCTGCTGCCGAGCGGCGCGTCGATGTCGGTCGGGTCGCGGGCGTTGCTCGCGCCGTTTTCACCGCTGGGCGGTGTCGGTGCGCGTCCGCGTGGACCAGTGCCGCACGATGCCGCGGTCCCACACCAGGCCGCCGCGGTGCTGGCCGTCGAGCGTGCTCAAGCGCGCCTCAGCGACTTTCTGGTGGACGCGGGGGCGGTGTCGGCGAGTGAGGACGGCGAACGGGTGGCTGGCTTCCTCGTCCGACTATTGCAGCAGGCCGCCACAGCCGCCGCGTATCGCCTTGGCATTCCTGAGGTGCTCGAGAAGAACGCACAGGCGGCGCACAGACGCCTCACGCAGCGGCAGCGGCGCGTGCTGCTGGTGAGCAAGGCAGAGGTGGAGGAAGCCGCTGCCGCTGCCGCACCGGCCGCGGTGCGGCAGACGGTGGCGCGTCCTGTTGGCGCGCGTGCGAACGATCTGCATGGGTTTCTTGGTCTGTGTCTGCTGACCCGGCCGCTGTTGGCCGGCGCGCCACCGCGCACCCCTGCCAGTCGGAAGCGGCCACGCCCGTCGTCTGCGGACACAGCCGGTGCGCAGAACGCAGCGCAAGCGTGGGCCGACCTTCGAGAGGAACTCTCCGCGATTTCCCTTCCTGGTGTTGGTGGAGGCGGTCGCGGGATGACGGCACGTCCGGCGCCGGTGGCGGTCATCACCGAACAAGATGTCCTCTTCGCGCTCCACCACATGACGCTGCAACAGAGGAAACTGTGACTCACCAACCAGGGACGAGTTCAAGTGACACGATCAACAAGAAAAGAAAACAAATGGGTGCGTGACGGCGGTACAGCGCCAGCCGTTGGCCGATGTGTGGTGGCCCCTGTCGTCGTCGTTGCTGGCTGTGCTTTGCGCTCACCACACGGCATCACATCACGTCTCTCCTCCTATCTCTGTCACACACACACACACACACACACACACACACACACACACACTGCCCCGAACTGCCACCCACTCGCCTCCAGTATTTTTCTCCCTACACTAGCCCCCCATGGCTGCCAAATCGATTGATGTCCTGTGCACCATGGCCACCGCGGAGTGTCGCCAGGAGCTTCTCCTGTTCCTGCGGTCGCTGCGCGTGTTCCATCCCGAGCTGCCTCTGGTGATTGGATGCTCGCGCAGCTTGTTGGCGGCGCCGTCGTCGTCCGCGTGGGAGGCGGAGATGTTGACGGACGCACGCATCCAGTGGATTCCCTGCCTGGATCAGTACGGCGCGATCAGTCGGCGCGAGATGGAGCAACAGCGCGGCGTGTGGTTCCCCTCGCGGCACGCGGACTTCATGATGGAAAAGGCGAACCTGCTCGAATACGCCATTGGCGCCGCGTCGTCAGTGCCCAAAGCAGCAGAGAGCGTCGTTGCCGCCTTTGTTGACTGCGACGTGTGCTTTTTGGCCCCGCTGCCCACCATTCCCGCACCGGCGCGTCTTGCCCTCTCGCCGCACGCCATCACGCCCGCGCACGAGGCACTCTTTGGACGGTACAATGGTGGCTTCGTGGTGGCGCAGGACGCGCAGATGCTCGTGGACTGGCGTGTGGCGACGCAGTCGTCGCGTTTCTTTGACCAGGCGTCGCTCGAGGCGTTGGCGGACAAGTACCACGACATGTGCCACCTGCTGCCGCCGCAGCACAACTACGGGTACTGGCGGCTGTTGCAGACAGCCGAGGCCGAAATCGCGACCGAGGCCGCCAAGTTTTCCATTGAGCCGGCGCGCGCGGGTGTCCAAGGCCCGCCCTGCATCCTCTACGACGGCGCGCCGCTGGCGTCGCTGCACACCCATTTCTTCCTGCCACCCGCGCAAGCCAGAGACATTACCCTTTTCAACACCCTCATCAGGCAGTGGGTGGCGGAGTGTGTGCAGCAAGGCAACGAGCAGTACCGCCACGCCATGGCCCCGCTCTTGGCCTCTGTTTGACGTCTTTCCTCCTTTTTTTACGTGTCTCCCCGCCGCGTCGCTTAACTAAACCCCGATCCCCCGGGCTGCCCGTTCTCCTAGCCCGGCCCCGCTGCCCAACCACGCCCCCAGCCTCCCCCGCCCACCAGCGGTGAAAAACAGCCCCACACCACAACCGCATCCACCCATTCCTCCTCCCCAACCGCACCAAACCAAAGCGCCACACACACACACAAGACCGCCAAGACGAACGAGGGAAGGGCCCCGACCGAAGCGGGCGAACCGGAACGCCGTGCACAACACGGCGGCACCTCGAGTGGGCTGCGCCGCAGCGCAGGCCGTGCTGACCCCGCGCCGGCGCCGACCCTCGCCGCAGCACAAAAAAGCCACCGGACGGCACGTCGGCAGAGTGGAAACGGGAAACGAGCACACCGCCCGCAGCCCCGCAGTGCCGCAAGGCGCCGCGCACCCGCACGGCCCAGACGCCCCACCGCCGAAAGCACCAAGCACGCCACACAGCATCCAGCCACCCGCACGCCCCTGACCGATTCCAACCCCGTTCCGCAGTGTCCCCATCTTCAGTATCGTGCGCCGCCTCGCACTCGATGCATGCGAGCAACTCGTGACACCACATCACGTTCAGGCCTGGCCGACACGCGGTGCGGCACCAAACCGTTCAGCTGGGAGTCGCGCCACTTTCTGGTTGCTGTCTGCGATGGTGGCTGGGTGGGTCCGGCGCCAGGGTGGTCTGCCGGGGTGGGTCAAGGCGCGTCCGCGGGCCATGCGGGAACCAAACGGCCCCGCGCGCCGGGCCCCACCAGAGCCGCGCGCCGGCCGCAGCCCGCCCGACCACCGCGCAAGGAACCGCCCGCCCGTGCGGTAACATGCCCCGCCGCACCAGGGGGCGGGGCGGGGGTGCGCGGTAGACTGCGGGCGTGGCCGCGGGCCTGGCAAACCGCGCAGGCGTGGCCGCGGGGCGCGGCGTGGGTGTGCGCAACCGCTGGCGGCCCCGCGCCGGGCATCCCCGCCGAGCGAAGGGGCCCAACGCCAG
>JASANQ010001041.1:0-16342 GCA_030849645.1 Wallacemonas sp. Wsd | reverse complement strand
GGTGCCGCACTGCGGAGTGGCGCACTGTGAAGCGTGCGTGCCCGGCCAGATGGATGTGTGCGGGACATGCGAAGGGGGCTACGTGGCGCAGCAGTCCGGGGAGGTGTGCGTGCTGTTCCCGTGTGGCGTGCCGGGCTGTGACCGGTGCGACCCGAACGACGCCAACACGTGCGTGCAGTGCGCGGAGGGGCTCACCCTGAGCGAGGACGGCACGGGCTCGTGCGCGGCGCGCGAGTGTGCGGTCGCGCACTGCAAGGCGTGTGTGGCGGGTGCGCCGTACCGCTGCGATACGTGCGAGTCCGGCTACTGGTTCGACCGCAACGGGGGCTGCACGGTGTGCCGTGCCGGCTACGCGCGCAGCGGGTCGGCGTGCGTGCGCGAGACACCAGTACTGACGATCCTCTTGAGCGTGATCACTGCGGTGCAGTGCGTGCTGATCCTGTTTGCGTTCTTACTCGGCTGGTGCGTGTGCCGTCGTTGGCGGCGTGACGACGAGCACGACGCGCGTGAGCTGTCTGCGCTGCTGACGGTGCAGGCTGGTGACCCCCGCCCTCTTCACGCGGACGACAGCCGCCGCGACGACTGGAGTAGCGCGGCCAGTGTGCTGGACACGGCATCGGATGCGCCCGCGACCGGACTCCCTGTGGGGCGGCGCGTGGCTCCGCAGCACGTGGACCCACTCGTGGCTGAGCCCGCGGTGCCGTCCGCTGGCGCCGCACCGGCTGAGATGAACGCGGAGGCTGTCGACGAGACGGTGCCGACCGTGCGCCGCCGCCGCCGCGGTGTGCGCGCTAACCTGGAGAACCCGCTATTAGACCCCACAGACGCACCACCTACTGCACAGGCACTCCCGACGAAGCCCGCTGTCTCGAATGAGGCTGAGATTGAGTTCTAGGGCTGCGGAACCTGCGCTCATGGAACGCGTGTGCCTGCGCGTGTTGATGTTTGTTTCTCGCTGCGCTCTCTGGGACACTTGCTCTCTGAACCCATTTGTATGTATTTATCTTTGCTGGACTCAGTTTCCGGCTCTTCCTTCTCTTGCTTTCTTATGTCATCAAAATATATGCGCACCGAATGGCAGCGCCGTTCATGCCCTTTCAGCTCTGCGACCTTGCAGTACCATATGCACCGCAACCGGCAGTAAAGCTTGTGAACCCTCTGCTCTGCGGTTCGATTCAGTCACTCTTTTTTTTTTTTTTTGAACACCTTGCAATGCATTGCGCACGCGATGCCTTCGTCTTTTATGCTTTCAGTTCGCCATTCGATATCGGCACGCGCGGCACGAGCCATCAAAGCGAAATACTCGAATACCTCAGACTGACTAGACTGCGTGCGCGTAGAGTGGCCAGTGCCGCCACCATTGTAGGCCACTCCGCCATTTGGTCACTCGCACACACATATACACACATACACATACACACAAACGTGATCTGGAGACGGCCTGAGGCGCCCGTTATTGGTCTCCTCAGTCTTCTCGGAGTCGCCACTCTTGCACAGCGCTTCCTGACACTGCTCACTTTTTTAGTGTGATCGTGTTTTACGCGAGAGTACCTACCTTTTTTTTTTCCCACATTCATCACACCTTCCACTTCTCACGTCACTCTTTTAACTCTTTCCCCCCTCATTCGGCCCTCATCTAGTTGCACCTGTTCCACCTCTTTGACAGCAGCATAGCGGTGTGTTGCTTTAGAACTGCCTTTTTGGTTTGCACCAGCGCACATTGCTGTGTGACGTTGGCTTAACATATATACACAGCGCAACTGACACTTATCGTCATTGTCGCTCCCCAGACTACAACTTTTTTTTTTCCACATCCACTTGTTAACTCACATTCTTCCCTCTTACTTTCGGTGCGGCGGCGCTATTCTGCTCCTATTCATACCTGCACTGTGAGATTCCTCTTTTCTTTCATGTCGCGGAACGCGTCCTTCTTGGGCTCTGGTGCCGAGTGCAGCATCACACTCCCGCGCAAACGTGTGTTTCCAGGGGCTCTGGTCGAGGGCTATGCGACTCTGACGCTCCCGCGCGATCTCGCCGTTCGCAACGTCCACTTGAAGATTGTCGGCAAGGAGCAGGTGCACGCCATGGTGGATCAAGTGGAAGAGGCCAAGGTCAGCGATGTGCCATTCGGCACCGTTTCGCAGGATTTTGTGTATTACCGTGAAATCGTGACGTTCCTCGGCGATCTCCTCACCCGCCCGCGTCGCTCGACCGCGGGTGCCTCGCAGCCGCGCACTCCTCCGTCAGACACACCTGCCGAGCCGAATGTAGACACGCGCACGGAGGCGTTCGCGTACCAGGAGACGCATCTCGCCAACAGCAGCTTTCCGATGAGCAATCCCCCGACACGCCACAACTCTGTCCTGATCTCCTTGGAGGCGGCGGCCACGCAGCAGGATGTGGTTATACCGGCCGGAACCTACGTGTACCCGTTCGCGTTTGCTCTCCCCGAGGAGCTGCCGCCAAGCTACGCCACGGGCGTGCACGTGAAGAACGGCACCCAGAGCACGAGCCGCGCGCAGCTGGTCTACTACGTCAAGCTGTACCTCATTGGCCCGGACGGCAAGGANCGGAACCTACGTGTACCCATTCGCGTTTGCTCTCCCCGAGGAGCTGCCGCCGAGCTACGCCACGGGCGTGCACGTGAAGAACGGCACCCAGAGCACGAGCCGCGCGCAGCTGGTCTACTACGTCAAGCTGTACCTCATCGGTCCGGACGGCAAGGAGCTGACGACAGCCCGGGACGACTTCACGGTGCTGCCGATGCAGCCCTCACAGCCGAATCGCACCTTCATTGGCTGCATGCAGCACCGACTGCGCGATGACGGGGCCACCGTCGAGGTGCGCTTTCCAGCCGCCGGGAGCGCGTGTGGGGCGCTGTGCGGGGGCAGCAGCGTGAACAGCACGACCGCCAATGGCAAGCACCAGCTCGCCGTCCGCATGGCACTGAAGTCGAATTGGCTGACGCTCGGTGCCGACCGCTTGCGGGTGGAGCTCTCCCTGCACAACAAAACCGCGAAGAGCATCAATGGTGCGCGGCTCACCTTGGTGCAGCAGCTGACGTTCCGCACGGCCAAGGCGGACGTGGTCACGACGTGCAACATGCTGTCCGCCGAGGCGCGCACGACGGTGGCGTGTGGCGAGCGCGGCGTCGTGATCGTGGAGAGCGACCCGCTGCCCAGCGCGAGCGAGGACGTGGTACCCACTCTCTCCACGTCGGGGATGATTGTTCAGTACAATGTGCGCGTCGAGTTGCTCGCCGGCCACTTGATCGACGGCACGTACACGTTCGATGCCGTTGTGCTCTCTGCCGGCGCGGACTCCGAGATGGGCGAGCCCCCGAATGGCGAACTGGCCTTTTCAGCCCTCCCGCGCGGGCACCTGACGCGTCGCGAGGCCTACTACACGGTCCCGCAGAACCCGTACGTGGCCCCCCAGCTCGCTGACGTCCGCCTGACACCGTCTTAAAACGGACACAGCGTGTGTCGTGCAAGGCTTTTGGACCATTGTGACAGGCATACCCGCTCGAAGAGAGACCACTCACACAGACCAAGAGAATGCACCCCCCCAAAAAAAGAAGACACGAGAAGAAAAAGGAGTGGGCACTCGGAGGGAAGTTTCTCATTTTAGACGGTGACCCTCAGTGCCACGCTCTGTGCTGTCGCCTCCGAATGGACAGTCGTGCCTTCGCACTGGCACCTTGTCGCATTTTTGACTCACATGTCTCGCACCGGCCAAGCACTTTCACTGCGCCGCGTGTCCAGGCTCACTCTTGAATCCGTGTTTCTTTTCGTCCTTTCGGCTCCCTTGTCCCACTTTCTTTTTCCCCCCAAAAAGAACGCGACTCCTCGCACCAACCAGTCTTTTGCTGCTCTTCCAGCTCATCGATGTTCTCCGCGTGCTATGTGACGACGCCGTCCATGGAGGTGGCCAAGACCCTCTCTCGCCTCTTAGTACAGCGGCGGCACGCGGCGTGTGTGAACATCGTGCCCTCCATCACGTCTGTGTATGCCTGGCAAGGCGAGCTTCACGAGGACGAGGAGTGCTTGCTGATCATCAAAACACAGACACGATGCGTCGCGGACATTATCCAGGTCGTGACAGCCCATCACCCCTATGACTGTCCCGAGGTGATTGCCATGCCTCTCAGCGAGCAGGGGCACGAGCCGTACCTCGAGTGGCTACGTAAACAGACCACACCGTCCTCACCCAGTTGAAGACACCACTGCCCTCGAAGCGGACAAGAAAAAAGAAGAAGAAGAGAGAAACCGTACAAAACAAACAGCAACACAACGGACAATTTCCAACACTTCAGTGACTCGCGTTCTGTGCCAATCAGACGTACTTTGTTTTATTTTTCTGCACACTCATGGAAAACAGCGCAACCCCAACGAGAATGAGACTCCTGTGAAACACCCTCCACGGCTCTCACTCGCCTTCAATGCTTGGCATGTCTTTCATCTTTCACATCCCGTTTGCAGAAACGATCACGGCCTTTATGCACGGCTCTCCCTCATATTTTCTCTCCACATTTCCCACATCCTTTTTCCATATGCCTCTCAATACTGTGTGTTTGTCTGTTCTCTCCCGCTGCTCGTGAACGCACGTTTACACATCGCGTCTCAGCACGTGCGTACTTCGTTTTAGTTGCTGGCTTCCACGTTCATTTCTTTTTTTTTGTACTCTGAGATCGTCACGTGTGGCTCTCTCTCTGTATTGTCCCCCTTTTTTTTTGCTTCTCGCAGTGGCTGATCTTTTCCAAATGACGGCGCCGCACCGTGACTCCGCCCTGCACGCCTCCCTGAACATGTCCACGCCTGAGGCCAACGGCCTCGCGTGCTCCCCGCGCCGCCGTCTCTCCGTGCTGCACCGGATGCAGAACGGGCAGCCCACGCAGCCACGGGACTACGCCGTGGAGCTGCTGCCGCAGGGCAAGCGTGCGCGCTCGCCGGCCGCACTCGGCTACCAAGGTGAGGCGGTGACGCCATCCCCGCGACGACGTGTGGAGGTGCCGCTCGCGGATGCGCCGGGTGCCTTCTCCGCGAACGTGTCGCAGGGAACGGCGGACTCCCGCCTGACCGAGGTCATGGCCCTTGTGACACTGACGAGCACGCAGCAGTCGACGGCGCTGGCGACGGAGCAGGCAAAGCGCGAGGAGGCGTTTGCCAAGTTCATGACAGAGCAGGCCAAGATGACTGGACAGATGGGCCTCATGCAGCAGACGGTGGAGGCTCAGGGAAAGGAACTGACGCGGCTGCGCAAGGTCGAGACCGACGCGGCCGAACTACGGCAGAGTGTCAGCTGCCTCAACGGGGAGGTGAAGGAGCTGAGGACCGCCAAGGAGAGTCAGATTGCGGAGAATGCGCAGCTCCGCGCCAAGCTGCAGGCGGTCGAAGACCAGCTGCGCGCCGCACCGACCCAAGCGCCGTCTTCCGCGCCACACACGCTGACAGCCCCGCCGTCTAGCGGTTCGGCCGTGAAGGCATCGCCGTTCGGCAGCGCCACCCCATCTGCCGCACCTCCATCGGCGGCGTTTGGTGCATCCGCACCGCCCGCGAGCGCACCCAAGCCGGCCTTTGGTCTCGGCGCCTCAACCACTCCTCCCGCCCCGGCACCCGCCACGGCTGCTCAGAGTGCACCGACCACGGCCGAGGACGACAAGGGCAAGCCAACACCCGCCCCGGCGCTGGGCTTCAACTTCGGCACAGGTGCGTCCACGGTGGCACCCGCGAGCGCGGCGAGCGGTCCCGAGGCGACGTCCGAGAAGGCCGGCACGACAGCGGAGGGCCCGGCTGCAGCCAAGCCCGGCTTCAACGGCTTTGGCGGCAGCGGCAGCAACAGCGGTGGCGGCGGTTCTCCGTCACCGTTTGGCTCGGTCGCACCGGCGACGGCTCTCGGCGGCAGCGCGTCCCCCTTCGGCGCCTCCGCCAGCGCGCCACCCTCCAAGGCGGCCCCTGCCGCCTCCACGCTGACCTTTGGCGGTCCCAGCACCGCCACGTCGAGCGCCTTTGGAGGGGCTGCGCCTCCCGCTGCTGCTGTCGGTGGTGCCGCACCGAGCACGGCGTTTGGTGCCGCCCCTGCCCCTGCCCAGGCCGGCGCATTCGCCGGTTTTGGCGGGCAGAGCACGACGACGGCGGTGGGGGGTAGTGCCGCTCCTATGCCACCCTTTGGCGGTGCGGCCTCCGCGCCTGCTGCGACCACCGGGGCTGCACCGATGAACTTTGGCGCCCCTACCAACATGCCTGCTCCGGCGATGGGCAGCGGCACCAGCGCGGGTGGCGGCGGCAACGCCTTTGGACAGGCGATGACCGCCAGCAACGCCCCGGCGGGCGGTATGCCGGCCCCCTCCTCTTTTGGCGGGGCGAGCACCTTCACCGCGGCAGCAAGCAACGGCGGCGCAACCGGCGGCTTCAACCAACAACCGTTTGGCCAGAGCGCGGCCTCGACGTTCGCCAACGCCGCGCCGAGCGGTGGTCCGGCCTCCGGTGGCCTCTTCGGTGCGGCCGCGGCGGCGGCACCGGGCACTGCCTCGTCGAATCCGTTCGGTGCCAGCAGCAACGCACTGCCGACCACCAATACCAACAACACCAACGCGATCAACATGGGCGGAGCCGGTGGAGGCAACATGTTTGGTGGTGGTGGTGGTGCGACTACCGGAGCGGCCGCGTCAGGCTTCGGGGGTGGTGGCACGAGCTTCGGCGCCCCGGCGGCCTCGATGGGCGGTGCGGCACCGTCCTTTGCGCAGCCCCTGAGCGCGACACCGACTTTTGGGACGACACCAATGCCCGGCGGTGGCGCTGTCGACACGAGTGTCCTCGGACCCCCAAAGAAGAAGAGCTCGTTGCGCCGGTACTAACCCCAACACCATGCGTTGTTTTCCCGTTTTCTCTCCCTCTCTGGTGTTGATGCGCACTGTGAGCAAACCGGCAAGCATCTTCAGAAATCCCTTTGCTCCTTCTTTTTTGTTTCGCCGGTCGTGCCGTATGGCTCACTGATTTGATTTGATTTGTTTTTTTTAGTGGTGCATCTGCGTACGCCTCCATACTCAGTTCTTTAAAATAACATGTATGCTCTTGTTTGCGCGTTCAGCAGAGTTGTCTGCGGACGCACGACAGTGATGAAATCTGAAGCACTGCAGAACCGTCTTCTCGCGTTTCTTGGCAGCAGCACGCGGTGCTGTCGCGTGCTGTTTTGTGTCCGATGCCGCACAGTTGGTGCCAGCCTTTTTTTTTTATATTTGTCTCCGGTTCATAAGATGATGTGTTCAGCCGTCGAAAAAGTGTGAAACTTGCAGTGATACATATAAAACAAACCCCCGCGAAACAGTAATCATTTCTTTCCACACAATACTGGCGCACCTTGGCGAGGATGCCTGTCTCTCTTTCTCTCCTCTTTCTGTGACGACAAACAGTAGGACGCTTTTGTTTTCACCCACTCATAGGTACGCTGGCGCAAGCACGTAGCGTTACCGACGTGTGCCCGAGGTGCTGCGCTATTGTCAATGTCCTCACGACGTGTCCGTCTGCTGTCCGCCAAGTGCTTGACTCCTCTCATCATCCGTGTGCTGTCAACATCCCACTTTTTCCTTTTCATTCCTCGCTCTCCCTCTCTCTTTTTTTTCCCCCCACTGCGCACTGCACATCAGACCACACTCCTGTTACACCCCCCTTTTGCCCCGTTTCTGCTCACCCCTCATGAAGCCGGCTATGCTCCTCCTCGGCGAGGTGACCTCCACCATGGATGTCGCCAAGCAGTGCCTTGCGCTTCGCGGCGCATCCTCGGCCAACGGTGCGCTGGCGGCCGTGCTCTCCGCTGACCAGCAGGCACAGCTGCAGTCGGCCCTCGCGCTCCGCCAGCCATTCGCGGTCTGCGCCGCAAGCCAGGCTTCTGGCCGCGGCACCGCCGGTCGCACGTGGCACTCGCCCGTCGGAAACGTCTTCTGCACGCTGGTCCTCCCCCTGCAGACTGCGCAGCCGGGCTCTGATGCCGAGGCCGCACCGACTCTCCCGCCGTGCCTGCTCCCCNGCTATGCTCCTCCTCGGCGAGGTGACCTCCACCATGGATGTCGCCAAGCAGTGCCTTGCGCTTCGCGGCGCATCCTCGGCCAACGGTGCGCTGGCGGCCGTGCTCTCCGCTGACCAGCAGGCACAGCTGCAGTCGGCCCTCGCGCGTCGTCAGCCATTCGCAGTCTGCGCCGCAAGCCAGGCCTCCGGCCGCGGCACCGCCGGTCGCACGTGGCACTCGCCCGTCGGCAACGTCTTCTGCACGCTGGTGCTCCCCCTGCAGACTGCGCAGCCGGGCTCTGATGCCGAGGCCGCACCGACTCTCCCGCCGTGCCTGCTCCCCGTGCTGCCGCTGATCGTCGGCCTTGCCGCCCGCCAGGCCCTGCGCGGCAGCTTCCCCGCGCTGACCGAGGCCGCCGTGACGTGCAAGTGGCCGAACGACGTGCTGCTCGGCCAGAAGAAGGCCGGTGGTATCTTGATCGAAGGCTCGGAGGACGCCGTGCTGATTGGCGTCGGTCTCAATCTTGTGCACGCCCCGACTGTGCAGGATGGCGGCCGGCCCTCCACGAGCGTGGCGGACTTCCTCGCGCTCGACGCGGCTGCCGTCGCGGCGCCGTCCGTTGTGGCGGCCGCGCTCGTGGACCGCGTCCTCGCGCTGCTCCAGCAGTACGGGGCGGCCGCAGTCGGCGGAGATGAGCAGCGGCGCCGCGCGGTCGTGTCGGCCTTCGAGGCTGTCACGGACATGAAGAGCCCGGTGTACCGTCGCCTGCCCACGGGTGAGCGCTCTGACCAGCTCCTGCAGCCGCTCGGCTTCACGGAGATGGGCCTCTTGAGGGTGCGCGATGCCTCCGGCCACGAGGACGTCCTTGTGGCTGAGTATCTTTACTAACATACTCTTCATTTTTTTTTCTTTCCGTCTGTGTGAGCAACCGTCACGTTATGGCCCACTATACCCCTTGGTTTCTCGCTCGCGGCTCTACCTGATTCTTAATGTCGCCGTTTACCTGGCCACAACACATTTCCTCAATTTCCTCGTGGCGCACTCTCCACTCTTCGTATATCTTCTGTCTGCTTTACTTCCCCTTTGACTTCGCTGCCCACTGATGAGTTGCAAAGCTGCTCACCGTTTACGTTGCATTTTGATGTCTCATCAACCCCCTCTTCACCCTCATTTCCCTCTCCACCTACATGCATCTCCGCTCTCATTTTATTTCTTTGCGCTCTATACTGCAGTTTCTTTTTTTTTCTTCTCGCGGTTCGTGTCGCCGTTTGCTTGCTTGTTTGTTCTTCAATGCGACGCCATTATCTGTCTCTCGTGCTGACGCACCACACGGCGACTGCCAAGCGGCTGAGCTCCCAACAAGTCCCGCCGCCGCCATCGTCCACAGAGCCATCCACGTCTTCGCACGCCACATCCGCGCAGACCCCAGCGTCCGAGTCGCACGCTCCACGCCGTGTTGATCCTCGCACCGCACCGGCAGGCCAACCACACGCAGACGCCTCGACGGACTCTGTCGATGCCGCCAGTGCACGTGGCGCGGCCGCACTACGTGACGGCTTTCACCAGCATTTGAACAGCGACTACCGACGGTTTCGCACGAGCCAGGACCAGGAGGACGCGCGCCGCCGTCGACAAGCCCGTCGCCCGGATCGCATGGACAGGGACAACAGTGCCGAGTTGTCCGCGCAGCCGCGCCGGGCGGCCTCCACAGACGCGTCTGCGCGCCGTCGTCCGCATTTCGCGCACGACGAGGCCTTCTGGGACGACGAGAGCACGTCTGCGGGTGCGGCGCCGGTGCCGATGGTGCACCCGGGAGCGACGGGCCTCCCACCGCTGGGCAAGGGCGCGAAGGCGGCCAAATTCTCGTTCGTCGCCCACACGTCGGAGAAGGCGGAGAAAGATTTCTACTCCCACAGCGGCGTCCCGAACAACACACCGAAGCCGCTGCTGCCCATGTGGGCCTCCAGCCTGACGTCGCCCGCGCTCGGGAAGCAACGGCTGGAGCAGGAGAACTGGATCTCGTCGGACAGCCTCGGGTACATCACCACGGCACGCACGCGTCGTTTCCTGTCGTGGCTCACCAGCACCGCACCAGCTGCTGAGGAGGCGACCGACAAGGAGGCCGCGGACGCACCCTCCTCGTGGCCGACACAGCTGGAGTCCAACGTGGACCTGCTGTTGCGCAAGCACCAGTGCCGCGGTGTGTACGCCAAGCGGTCCTTTGTCAAGGACGACGTCATTTTCCGTATTCCCCTCTTCCGCGTCGACCAGTCGTCCCCCACAGCAGCAGAGCACGTTGCGGATGGTCAGGCTGTGGCGTCACCCGCTGCCCCGGCGTGGGCCCGCACGTTGAATGCGGAGGTACTCGCCCAGTGCTCGGCGGCCGCACGCGACCGCGCGGTGCCCTCGTACGCGTCCATTCAGGCCGTGCTCTCCGTGCAGCGATCGTCCTTCGACCCCGTGCCGCATCCGCTCTTCATTGACCAGGTGCACCTCGCCATGCTGCTTGCCTGTGAGCGTGCCGAAGGCTCCGCGAGTCCACTCGCACCGTACTTGTCCCTCTTCAACGACTGCGACAAGGCGGATGACATGGCGTCGGGGAAGCGGCCTCTGATCGACGATGACCACATCCAGGACCTGTACCGCGGTGTGCTGGAGCCGCCCACGCACCTCGAGTACAGGGACCACATGGGCCGCTTCGACCACTACGCACGCGAGCTGTACAAGTGCTGGTGGGAGACCTACACCGCCATGGACGCCGCACCGACGGACGTGTCCACAGTCGAGAAGCCAGAGAGTGAGGGTATGAAAATCCTGCACGCACCACCCTTACCACGCGCGGAAACGATCGGCGTGCACGACAGCGAAGCCGACAACGCGGTCCGTGCTGTGACGGAGGCCAGCAGCCGCTCAGCACGCACGCACACGCCGTCGCCCCCTCTCACGACTGTCCCCCCGTCTGAGGCGACGTCCGCGCTGCGTGGTCGCCGCCCACCCCCGCCCATTGAGGACCTGCAGTGGGCGATGCGCTTCGTCCTCTCGCGCCAGCGCGTGCTGCCGCGCGTGCGTGTCGAGGCCGATGCCGTGATGGCGGCGGAGGCCGAGCAGGAGGGCTGGGAGAAGCGCGAGCTCGACTGGTTTGCGCGGGCCGTCGTCAAGGCGAAGCTCGCCATCTACGACCACGTCTTTGGCGCTGTGGACCGCGAGAAGGTGCACGTGAACGCGTTTGATGCGCACTCGGCCCCGACCGTGGTGCCGCTGCTGGACCTGCTCCAGCACCCGTCGAACGGCGTGCCAAACACGGTGTACGCCGTCGAGGACGACCCCACGGGCACTGCATCCACAGACCCCAAAGAGGAGGCGGCCCCGGCCTCGCAGCCGTGGCTCGTAGTGCGCGCGGCGGAGGACATTGAACAGTCCGATGAGCTGACGCTTCAGTTCCAGCGCGGCTACTCGGTGTCCTACTCGCTCTACCGGTACGGCTTCTTGCCGCTGCGCCAGCGTGAGGACGACATGCGCGACTTCCTCGCACAGCACGGCGTCGATGGAGACAACGACGCGGCAAAGACCCACGAAGTGCGCCACAAGGGCAGCGTCTAGCGTGCCGAGGAAAAGACCGAGTTGGTTGAAGGACATCACATGATCACATCCAAGAAACTCAAACGCCAGCGAAAGGCGAGGAGCATATCACCAATATAAAGCATGCGAGGGGATTTGTGTATGTGGCGTACATGGGTGCGAAGCCCCATAGTGTGTAGGACCGGCAATGAGATGCCACCATGGCATGCGCAACGAATGGAGGCAACGTGGAAAGTCCTCATCATAGGTGAGACGCGCGGCTCGCCTATTTCAATCCGATGCGCTCAACTCAAAAAGAAACGCAACACTCACTCCCATCTACTTTTCTCGTTTGCCACTCTCCTTTCCTTTCACTCTTTTTTTTTTCTTTTCCGTGTTCAGTCATGATGTCTTCGACACATCCTCTCACTGTCTCTGAGATCACACCATCCGCGCCACGCACCGCCACACCAGCCGAGGTGGAGTTCGCGTTTGTCCCCAGCTTGGCCTGGGAGCCCTCCGCACTCGCGGCAGCCGCGGCGGCAATCGTCGAGGACGACGACGACGCCGACATCACGCGCTTGTCGCCGTCGACGGTGACGCTGCGCTTTCAACTCGAGCCATCCACGCACGGGGCAGTCGGCGACGCCGTCCCTGCGCAGGCAGCGGCCTCCTCGAGCGCCACTGTGCCGGCAGCCACGAACCTGCCCGGCAGCCCCGAGGTGGTGCTGCTGGACGAGGAGAAGAAGCGCCTGGAGCGCGAGCGCAAGGACAAGCGGCGGGAGTTGCTCTCGCGCACCGTCTACGTGCGCGGTCTGCCGGCCTCCATGCCGCAGGCTGAGTTCGCCGCCATGCTGCTCGACTGCGGCCCCTACAACCGCGTGCGCATCTGCGGCAACGCGCCGGAGGGCCAGAACTACATCTACGGCTTTGTCGAGTTCGCCACCACCACCGGCGCGGAGAGGATGATGGTGAAGAGCGGCACCGAGCTCTCGAACGGTACCGCGCGAGCCCCGCTGCGGCTCGACTGCACGCGCGTCAAGCGACCCATCATGGACAACGTCGCCGAGGACGCGGACCCCGACCGCGGGGCCCCGTGCACCTTTGGCCTGCCACTGCCCCACGAGGACGGCGCCGCCGTGCGCACTCTCGTCGATGCCCTCCACGTCGTGCCCCCGAGCGTGCAGGCCAAGGCCGCGCTACGCAAGGGCATTGAGCGGTGCGCCTGCGGCTGCGACGGCGACAGCTGCTGCGCGTGCTGCCGCTGCTTCTCCAAAGCCGTGAACAAAAACGACGGCGAGACGAAGCCTGCGCGGGCGGAGCCGTCGTGCTGCGGCGGGTGTGGGACCACGGCACCTCTCGCCACCGGAACAGACGCATCAGGCAGTGCGAACACGGGGGACTGCTGTACATCTTCCTCCGCCTCGAACACCACGTTCGACCCCTCGCTGCCTCCACCGGATCTGGAGGTGCTCCTGACACAGCGAAAGGAGGAACTGGAGGCGTGCACGCGCGGACTCTGCGCGGCCCTGCTGCTGAGCCCCGTCGCGACGGAGGCCGAGCACGCCTGGACCGCCTTGTGCGAGCGGCTCCGTGAGGACACCGACCACCCGCGGATTCGCTCTCGCATCGGCGAGCAGGCGCTCTCTGATCCCAAAGAGGTGGTGTCTGTGCATGCTGTCGAACTGCTGCGATTGCGGTTCTTTGTCGTGCTCATTACCGCATCTCTGCTGCTGTCCCACCGACGAGCCAGCACCGCGCTGTCCCTGCTCACCTCGCTCAAGGACCTGTTGCACGCTGTCATCTCCCTCGCACGCACCGCGGAGCAGTGTGATTACGTGTGCAGCATCGCCTGCTTCGCCGCGCTGACCTTGGAGACACTCGACATCCCACTTGCCCTATCCTTCTACACGCTCGCGCAGACGTTCCAGAAACTCGAAGCCAACACGATCACCCCAGAAAACAGGTCGGCCGAAGACACGACGCGGCGCACCGCGCAGCAAGTCGCCCTCGTGCGGCTCGTGGCCAACCTGTCGGGTGAGACGGCGTATGTGCCACCCGAAGAAAACCCCACTGTGCGCGAGCTCTTGCGCCTTCAGCACCGCTTCTTTGCGAATGCGGTGCGGTCCGACGTGAGCGGCAACGCGGCCGACATGACGACGTTGCCGCGGTGGATAGTGGCGCAGGTGTGCGCGTGGAAGGCGCACGTCGACGCGTTGCAGAATACGCACGACGACAACGGAATGACTTAAGCGAGACAACGCGGCGGTCACCACCTTGATTGTGTACTATATTTTCCCCTTCTTCTTCCCGACATGAGAACGGTTTGCAGTCTTTTTTTGTTTCTGTCGGTCACCCTGTGGGACCTCTTTCTTCCCTTTTTTCTCTTTTCTTTTTCTTCCCTACTTCGCCCGGTCAACGTCTTTCTTTAATTCCTATTTTGGATCAACCATGTCCCTTGTATTCTCTGGTATCACCGCAGTGGGTGCCTGTACCACACAGGCCCGACCCATATTTGTCTGTGGCGGTGGGCAAGGGTTCTTTCTCCTGAACGGAGGCCCAACAATCTGTTGACACGCAGACTCCGCACTTCCCGTTTGTACACGCACAGAGGCTCATTGCAGTCAAGGAAAGGGCATCCACTACCCACTCCCCCACCACCTTCAAACTCACTCACCTGCCTCTCTCACCTCTGATTGCTTTCCTTTTCCCTTGCCACGAGTCAAATCCCGCCTAGGATCGTCCTTTTTTTTCTTTTTTTTTTTCGTTGCTCGTCACCGTTGTTCTACGTTGATCTCTTTTCGTATCGTCTTGAGCTTCTCTCACGCGTGTCTCTTTCGCCGGCTTGTGTGCGCACGTCTCACTGAATCACTCACCCCAGTTGATTCGTACGACCCAGCTGTGCCTCACGTGACCTTTTCTCTCCTTGTGCGTTCTCCACCTACTTTGCCCCCCCCCCCCGTTATTCTGTCTCTGCTCTCGTTTCGAAGGTCTTGTCGGCATCTGCCTTCCTTCACACGAGTCACACCTACCACGTCTCAGAATACCGAGCACACGAAAACAGCATTGAGAAGAATCTGTCGAGAACTCACCCGTCGATCTGTATACATTTAGCGCAACTCAATAGGACACAACTCACTCAATTTTTTTCACCAGCCGCTTGCTACCGTTGATATTTCGGTAAACCTACGCGCAGAAATACCTGGATCCTATCAGAGAAAAAAAAAAGCTAAAGCAACACCATAGCATTTTTAACAATATTTCAAAGGCCACCGATTACACGCTTCTCTCTTGTTTTTTTCTTCTCGTTCTGCGTCACTCCAGGTCTCCTCACGCTTGTCGCATCCCAGCTTCATCACTCATCACTAGCGCCTCTGGAATTTGACCTCCAAAACAGGGACGCATTTTCACGCCAACCTCGACAGGAAGAAGAACAAAGATTGCATTTTTAACACGCACAAAAAGTTTCAGTACTTGAACTCATTTTTCTTTATCCTTTTTTTTTCGTCTGTTTCACTCGTGTGCTGTCTGTTCACTTCACTGATCACCACACAGACACGCACATACCCTCTCGTTTTTTACTCTAATCTCACACCATCACACTCACAAACAAACAAACAAACAAACAAAGAACCACACACTCAAAAAAAAAAAAGTAGCAACAAACGCATTGATCACTTCATTACGAGAGTTAAAAAAAACAAGCAGAAAAAACACAGAATAACCACCCTTTCCAACAACTCTTCCCATGTTCGGCGACTTCAGCACCTCAATCTTCTCCACGGCGCCGACGCGTCCATCAGTGTCGCCGTCGAGCCCGATTGGTCCGGTCGGACTTTCTCAGCACGCACAGAACACGCCTCCCAACGGGACCTCGCTCTTCACGGGTGCCACCGCCTTCAACGTCAGCGCGCCGTTCCACACCAGCGCTGCCAACACGCAGACAGCAACACCCCCGCACGAGCACAGCAGCCTCTCGCTCAGCGGCAACGGCCTCTCGCGGGGCACCGGCTTTCAGGTTAATCAGCCCAACATGGACCCTTTCCGTCCCGCCGATGTGACCGCGCTGTTCAGCGGTGCTGGAAGCCTGGCCCAGCCGAGCGGCCAACGCCCCAGCGCGGCGGTTCTGCTGCAGGAGGCGATCCTGAAGGGCCACACGGGCTCCTTGGGCCACATGCCGGGCAACGCGTACGTGCCTCTGTCGGGTGCCGAGTCCCCGATTGCCGAGTACCGCGGGCAGCCCTTGCAGCGGACCCCAGTCGACATGAACGTTGCACAAGGCGCCGGTCGCGATCGCGGCAACCGTCTGCGCTCCGCCAAGGACGGCTCCACGCAGTCGCTGCCCATGCAGGACGACGCGCACATGCTGCTCGGCGGGTTCCGCAATGACATGCGGATGGAGACTCAGGCGCTGCCCAATGCCCACCAGCGCGCGGCCTCGCTCGGGGCTGTGCCGGCGTCCTACCTGCGCAAGCCGCGCGCCGCGGGGCTCAGCCGCGACCTGGTGAAGCGGCAAACCACGAAGAGCGAGGCGCAGGAGCTGCTGACGCGCACCGTGCACATGCGCTGCCTTCCTCCGTCCCTCTCGCAGGCGCAGCTGGCCAAGTTTCTGAACGACTGCGGCCCGTTCGACCGCGTGCGCGTCTGCACCAACGGCCGCGCGAACCAAAAGTGGGTCTACGGCTTTGTCGAGTTCACGCAGACGCACGGCGCCGAGGCGCTGCTCTCGCGCACCGGCTACCAGATGGGTGCCGACACAGACGGGAAGCCGCTTTGGATC
>JASANQ010001040.1:0-16210 GCA_030849645.1 Wallacemonas sp. Wsd | reverse complement strand
TTACGTATGGAATATGTGCAGCTAACGAATGTGTGATTTTGAGTGCGTGTGTGTGTGTGTGTGTGTGTGTGTGTGTGTGTGTGTGTGTGTGTGTGTGTGTGTGTGTGTTGAGAAGGAAGAAGAAGAAGGGAGTGAGAGTGCGCGAGGGAGAGAGAAAGAGGTGAGCAACAGAAAGAGAGTGGCAGAAGAAGAATCAAGACACACCGACACGCATGAAACCAAGGTGCGGCTTAAACCGCGCGTGTAGAGCGAAAGAGTAGCGTGTTCTTCAGGAGCAGGCCAACGCTGCTCTCTCCACTTAGGTTTACGCCTTTCATCACCACTATGTTTGATGTCACAGAGCACGCGTCGCCACAATGGCAGTCGCGCCAGTGCTTGACTCTGTGTGTGTGTTCTATCACGAGGCACACACCTGCACGCAGCTGAGGCAGTGGACACGGTGCCGCCACTCCCATTCTGATTTTGATTGAATAGTCACAATGTGTTTTTATTTTTATTTTTGCTTTCGCGAAGGTGACGTAGTGGACAATCCGAAAGTTCAACGGTACAATTATCATACATTGTCTGTCCTTCTTCTCTCGCGCGCTCTTCCATAAACACGTACATCTGTAATTTTCGCATGCGAGGAAAGAGGCAGGAAAAAGGAAGCGAAGAAGGAGGAGAAAAAAAACCCCGAGCAGCAACAACAACACCATCAACAAAGCAGCACGTTCATGTTACAGTGAACGGCTGACAAAAGAAAAAATCAAAAAGAGGCACCGGCGCACATGGCGGCTCCCCGCCACGTACACACACGCACACGCAGACACTCTCTCATCGAGTGTGAGCAACGAGAAGAAGAAAATCAAAAAAAATGAGAGGGAGGGAGACAGCCAACGCTTCTTTGTCTCTTACTTATTTTCATGTCTTCCTTCTTTTTTTTTTTTTAGTTGTCCAGAGCGCACACACAGGCGGCGCCCATGAGCAGCCAGTAGTCGGAGCCGTTCTTGGAGGGGAACTCGACGGGCAGCACGTAGTTGGAGCTGGCACCGAGAGAGGAGATGACACCAGCGCGGTTGGTGGTGCGGTAGAGCGGCACGGCGTGCGCGGTGGCGGGCTTCTTGTGGTAGGGCTCGGGCAGAAAGTGGACCATCGGCAGCAGCGCGTACGGCTCGCCGGGCAGCGAGTCGGCCATGACCCGCTCCTGCGTGTCCCAGCGCCAGGCGTCCGCGTACATGCCATACACGTAGCACCCGCGCGAGGGACCCGCCGTCAGCTCGTCCACGGCGACATCGACCACCTCGTAGCGGAAGCCGAGCTTGTCCACGGAGACACCCTCCGCCCGGGCAAACGCCTGATAGACGCCCGTCATGAACGCGCTGGGGTTGAAGAAGCCGGCCAGCCAGAAGGCGTGCGGCTCGCCCTTCTGCACCCAGCCGCGCATGAACTGCACCTTCTCCAGCAGCTCGCGGTACCAGGAGCCGAGCGGCTTCAGCGAGGCGTACGCGACGGCGCTCCAGAGCTTCGGCACCTGGTCGGCGAGGAACGCATTGTACATCGCGTCCAGATCTGTCGAGAGCACGGTGAGACCCTGCAGGGCCTTCTGGAGGTCGGCCAGGGTCGTGCGGATGCGGCTGAGCAGCTTGTTGTACTTGACCAGCTCGTGCGACAGGACGGTGGACATGGAGTTGGGCAGGCCGTTGGCCAGCGTCGTGAAGCTGTGCGGGCCGGCCTCCTCGCGCGACAGGTTGGCGGGCAGCGTGGCCTCAAAGTCCTTGCACTTGCGCCGGACCTCGTCCTCGGGCGTGGGGCCGCTGCCGCCTTGCGCACCGACCAGCCGCGGCTGCACAGAGACAATGGTGCCCAGCACGTACTGCGAGGTCTGCAGCTGGTAGCGCAGGCTCGCGTTCTCGTGCATGCCGAACACCTCGGGGTCGTCCTGGAGCTGCATGTCGGCGATGTGCGCCTTGGCCGCGTCGAGCGTGCCCGCGACGGGGGCGTAGTAGGCGCCGCTCGCGCTGAGGCGGTGGTCGTCGAGGAGGATGCTGGGGTTGAGGTAGGTGCGGAGGATCGTCAGCAGCGTACCGCGGTCCTGCGGGTCCGTGACGCGGCCACCGTAGACAATCTGGCCAATGATGTACTCGAGGGACTCCCACGGCACGGTGTCCTTCTCGTCGAAGAAGAGCGACAGCCACTGCTTGGAGACGTGGAAGTCTGTGTCGTTCCACTCGTAGCCCACGTTCCAGCCGAGCGCGCCGAACTTCTTGCGCTCCAGGATGATGGAGTGGAAGAAGCAGAGGCCGTAGAGCAGCTTCTTGAAGGCCTTGCCCTTGCCCACGTCGCCCATCATCTGCGTCGCGCTGTACACGTCGTACTCCTGCGGCGTCAGGTCCTGGAAGCAGCGCACCATGTTGGCCTTGAGGCCCGTAGGGGGCTCGTTGGTCAGCTTGATGCTCGTCTGCAGCACAAACACGGGGAAGAAATCCGTCGGCATCGACGTCAGCCAGAGGCGGAAGTTGGGGTTCGTCTCGGCCGTCGTGGCAGCGGCAGCGGCAGCGGTCTGCTGCAAGGCGGCCACCTCCGCCTCCAGATCCGGCATGAAGCTCTTGGACAGGTGACAGTTCTGTAGCAGCGCCCACGCCCCGCTCGCACGGCAGCTGGCGATCAGCCGCTTCGCGTTCTCGCCCTGACCCTGGCCCAGGGACACATACTGCAGGTCTTGGCCCTCGCCGCGCGCAAAGGCCTGCAGCGCGTCCATCGGATCCGCGCCCTGCGAGAGCACAAAGATGATCGGCGTCGACGGCGAGCTGTCCTTCCACGCGCTGCGCAGATCAAACGGTGGGGGCTCCATGTAGGAGGTGCCCATGGTCGCAATCACGTAGTCCACGAGGGCAAAGTAGAGCTTCTCCTCGCGGAAGCAGCGCATGAGCAGGATGCGCTCGAACGGCGCCAGGCGCGCCGCCCAGCCCACCGGGGCGTCGGCCAGGTGCGGCGTCTCGTGCTGGACAAACGCCTGCCACTCGGTCGGGTTCTGGCTGAGGCTCTGCACGAGGTCCTTGAAGCTCGGCACGCTGCGGCTCAGGGCCTCTGCGAGCTCCCACTGCTGGCGGCTCAGCCAGCCGAGCGTGCTTGGCCGCTCGGGCAGCTCCGACGCGACCAGGGCGGACGCACGCACAAAGTACTGCCACTGCTCCTCCGAGATGCTGCCCGTCTGGCGCGCAATGGCGGTCGTCATGAGCAGCGACAGGATGGGCTTGTCCTTGTTGAACAGACCGCGGCAGATTTGCGTGTAGGTGGTCTTGGTGACACCATTCATGACGTTCTGCAGATGCGCCTCAAGCATCGTCGCGCTCTCCTCCGAGAAATCGCTCGGCTTCGCGGTGGAGCGGACGACGTTGCGCACGAGCTTGACGAAGAACTGCAGCGAGTACTGGTACATGGGGTCGATGCGGGAAATGTCGGCCAGCACAAAGAAGAGAATGGCCGTGCGCACGGCGACGCTGCGGTAGCGCTCTCTGGCGGCAGAGATGACCTCCATCTTGCGGTTGGCCTCCTTCTGGTTCGCGCTGAGCACCTCGGCGTTGGACTGCGCGGACTTGAGCTCGGTGATGAGGTCGCGGTCGTCCAGGATGTTGCCCTGCGTCGACTGTAGCCGCTCCAGAATCTGCGCCTCGATGGCCTTGAGCTTCTTCTGGCCGAGGGCGATGCCCTGGATGATGGTGTTCTTCTCGTCTTCCATCTCCTTCTTCTCAATGGACACCACCTCGCCGAGCATCTGATCCTGCAGGCCCTCGAGCGTGACGGTGAAGTTCAGCAGCACCGTGCGCGTGCTAATGTCGGGCAGGAAGAGCGGGTTGGGCAGCTTGGTGCAGAGGAACAGGCGGAAGTTCGGGTTGTAGTCGATCGGCCCGGACTGCGGCGTGAGCTGGATCTGCGGAGAGCCGCCCTCGGCCGCGAAGATGCGCCGCGCAATGAGGGGCTCCAGCGCGGGGTCCAGTGTCTCGCCAAGGTCGTCGATCACGACGATGCCGCCCAGGCGGATCTGCGCCTCGAGCGTCCGCATCCACGTCGGCTCCGAGAGGCGGATGATCTTCACGCCGGGCTTGCCGCGCGACGCGGCGCCGGCGCCAGCCCCTGCGGCGAACTGCTGCGCGAGCCACTTGACGCCCTGCTCCTGCGGGTCAATGAGGAGCGGCCAGCGGCGTGGTGCGGCGGAGAGCGTCGCGATGATGGCGTTCTCGGTGGAGGTCTCGTCGGTGGGGAGGCCGTTGACCTGCCAGTTCAGTGTGTCGACGGGGTCGCCGAGGATGGACGTCAGCGTCGCGCTGCCGAGCTCGTAGCCCTTGGCCGCGAGCTTGGCCAGCCAGCTGCTCATGACGCGCTTGCGGAAGGCCGGCGTGAAGGCGCCGTAGTAGGCCGCGCAGGCGCTCGCCAGGAACACCTCGAGCGGCAGCACGTCGAGGCGCTTCTGTAGCGCCTTGATGTTCTCCGCCCAGCGCGTGCCCTCGCTCTTGAGGGAACCGGAGAGCGTCTCCGCGTTCTCCAGGCGCGTGATGCACGTCTGCAGGCCCGACTCGAGGTCGTTCTTCTTCTTGAGGCTCACCTCGTAGTTCTTCTGCAGCTCGCCGAGCTCCTTCTCGACCTGGCGGAGCTGCTGCTGCGCCTCCTGGAGCATCGCGTTGGTGCTGGCCAGGTGCTCCTCGGCCTCCGCGGCGGCCTGCCGCATCGGCGCAACCTCCTTCACCACCTTGGAGTACTCGTTGACCGCATGCACCCACGCGCACAGGCTGCCGCACGTCTGCGAGCCCTTGCTGGAGCAGATCTCCACTGTGAACTCCTCGTCGTTCACGTACTTCTGCATCTTCTGCAGGACAGCCGGTTTCACATTGTCGGTCGGGTACGTGCGGATCATGTCCAGCAGCGGGCGGTACGAGAGGAACTCGCGCGCGCCCTTCCAGTCGGGGCTGCCGGACCACGAGCCGTTGAAGTCCTTCGGGTCGAACATGACCATGCACGCCTGCGTCGTCTTGAGCACCGCCGAGGGCGGGTTGGCGAAGGAGCGCAGCTCGTTGAGGTCGCTGGCCTGGATGGTGTCGAGCGCGGCCTTGGCGCGGTCAATGATCGGCTTGGCCTCGGCCAGGCGGCCATTCGCGACGGCCGCGATCTTGGAGGCCTCGAGCTGCTGCTCGGCGGCGCTCGCCTGCTGCGCGCGGACCTGCACCTGCACCTCGCTGGCCTTGGTCTGTCGCACCTTGAGGTCGGCCACCACCTCCTCCGTCTCCTTGCTCGCCTTCTCCAGCAGCGGCCGTTTCTCCTCAATCTCCACCTTCATGGTGGCGATCGTCTCGTCCGTCTCCTTCATCTTCTGCTTGCCGTTGACCACCTGGGAGAGCTGCTCCTGCAGTGCATCACGGCGCTCCGTCAGCATGCCGCGGTAGAGGTCGATGAACTCGAGGTAGGAGGTGGGGGTGATGTAGTAGCGGCGGCGCAGTTCCTCCCAGTAGAGCTGGGCGTACTCGGTGATGGTCGAGTGCACCTCGACGCACAGGTCGGGCAGCGCGCCGTGCAGTGTAGCCGGCAGGGCCTCCTTCATGTCCTCCAGCAGGCGCCGCGCCACGCCGGAGAGCGCCTCGCGCGGCCACTCGTCGAACCAGTCAATGGCGCAGCAGTTGGCGAGCGAGGGGAACTGGCGGCAGCGGGTGCGGAAGCTGTCGCCGACGGGGCTCATGCAGAGCGCAATGTGCATGTTGTCTCGCACGCGCGAGATGAAGAAATTGTAGACGTCATCGCGGTTGGTGAGGCCCTCCAGCTGCGCGGCCTCGACGCACGCACTGACGCGCTTCTCGCGCTCCTCGGGGGTGAAGAGCGAGGGCACCTCGCCCGAGTTCAGCATGTTGTTCACGTCCTCGAGCATCGCCTCGTGCACAATCTGGTTGTCGGAGAGCAGGATGACGCAGGGCTTCGCCTGCACGCCCGCGTACGTGTACACCTCCATCAGGAACTCGTGGAAGTCGCCGATGCTGTAGCCCTTGCCGACGGAGATCTCGAACACCTTGCAGTCCGCCACGTACGACGCGAGGCGGGTCAGTGAGCGCTTACCAGAGCCGCCCACGCCGACCAGCAGCGCGTTGCCGCGCGGCTGGCGAATGACACGGATGATGCGGGCGAGGTGCTCGCAGTGGTCCTTGAAGAAGACCAGGTTCAGCACCGGAGCCTGCGACGTCTCGCCAGGCTTCGCCGTCGTCGCGGTCGCGTTGTAATCGTCCTGGTACTCGTCGAACAGCTGCGGCAGACGCTTGAAGTCGGGTGCCTCCTCGTAGACCTTGTCCACGGCACCGAACCGCAGGAAGTCGCCCCAGATGATGGGGTCGCCCTCGAAGAACTCGGCGTGCGAGCCCGCGCCGGGCAACAGGCGCGAGATGCTGTCCATCATCAGTTCCTCCGTGAAGAAGCGGCGGTCCTCGGGGGTGGCGAGGCGGTCGTAGAAGCAGCGCATGCACTCGTGGATCCACAGGCGGCACGCCGACGACTGGTCGCGGCAGGCGCGGGGCACGATCTGCGTGATGCCCTGGAAGACCTTGGCGAGATCGCGCAGGTTGAACGTGTAGTGCGGCGTTGTCGGTCGCGGCCGCAGCCCCTCGCGGAGCTTGTTGAACACGTCCACGCTGGCGCCGACCAGCGCGCGGCTGGTGTCGCGCACCTCCTTGGTGAAGTTCTTGCTCTCGAGGAAGCCGCCGAGGATCGCGTTGAAGACGCGCTTCATCGAGTCGTCCGTCAGGTTCGGGATCTGGAGCAGGTGGAAGAGCCGCGTGAGGCGCGCCGTGACGGGGTTGCGGCCGCCCTCCGGCGGGCCACACGCCGCCACCACGGTGACGTCCTGCACGTGCTTCCAGAAGCCGGGCACCTTGCGGTCGTAGAAGCCGCCGTTGCCCATGATCTGGCGCACGAGCTCGATCGGCGGGGAGGCGCCAAAGACCTCGAGCGCGGGCATGTTGAGGTCGTCGATGAAGAGCACCACCTTGCGGCCGGGCGGGGCGCCGAGGATGTTCTTGCGCTTCTGCTTGAGCTTGGTCTCGATCAGCTCCTGCGTGCGCTCCGACGAGGTCTGGGCGCTGAACTGGAACGTGATGAGGGCGAGCTGCAGGGTCTCGCGGTTCTTCTGCAGGCAGTCGGCCATGATGACGCTCTTGCCGACGCCGGTCTGACCATTGAAGAGGATCGGCTTGCCGCACTGCACGAGTGTGCGGATGAGGCTGCTGTAGCGCACCGTGTCGACAGTGGGCACGAGGATGTTGAAGAAAGGCTCCTTCGGGTCGTACACGTACTCTGGGATTTGGTCCTCCCAGGGCACGAGCAGGCGGGTCTTGTAGTCGATCGTGTAGTCGTACACGCTGCCGCCGCCGGGGAAGCGCACGATGGTCTCGAGCAGCGTGCGGGCGAACGTGTCGAAGCTCTCGAGCCCGCGCTGATCCACGTTGCCGCCAATGGACCAGGTGTACGCCATGGCGAAGACGGCGTGGCAGATCTCGTTGCGCTCGCGGAAGATGGTGTCGTCGGCGGGCAGCACGGTCTCGCCGTGCGGGTCCGGCATGAGCTTCACCTGGTTGACCTCCAGCAGCGCCGTGAACAAGTCGCACATGGACTGCACCACGTTGATGTCGCCCGCGTCGATCAGGACCCGCTGCGTGTGCAGCCACTGCAGGCCCTTGGCCACAAACTGGTCGAACAGGGACACGACATAGTCGCGGCACTGCGCCTGCGCGCCGGCCTTGGTCAGCTTCGTCGCCGCCCACTGGCCGACGACGGCACGCCAGGGCAGGTCCGACGCGTCCACGTAGACCATTCCACAGCGCGACACCGTCGCCGGCGAGGCCACGGCGAGGTCGGCGACCTCGAAGAGCATGTGGATCGTGTCGGGGAGCTTGATGCGCTCGCCGCTGTCCAGACAGAGCAGCTTCGAGTCATCGAGGACGGAGTTCAGCGACTCGATCCAAAGTGTGTCGACGGGGCCGTCGAAGACGATCCAGCGGTGGTCGCGGCTGCCCTCTGAGGCGCGCACGCAGTCCTTGGCGATGACGGCCAGCACGCCGTCCTTCCACTCGTTCGTGTTCACGTCCAGCTGGCCGTAGAGCTCGGCGAGCGAAATGGACTTGGGGTTCATGACGAACTGCTGCACCGGGCGCGCCATCGGGTTCGGGCTGCCGGCCTCGGCCAGCGACGTCAGCACCTCGGCAATGCAGTTGCGCGACTCGGTCTTGCCGGTGCCCGTCACGCCGACCATCATCACGCCGTGGCGCACAATGAGGGTCTCGTAGAACTGGATGCCCTTCTTGACCCACAGGCCCGCGTCCACGAGCTTCTTCGTGTCCATCTGCGCCCGCATCGCCGGGAGCAGCTCCTCGTACTCGCGCTCGGGGAAGCTGACGCCGGGGAACAGATCCTGCATGATGCCGCGGAAGAGTGGGATGTCGTCCGCGACAAACTTGGGCACGTTCGAGTCGTTACACGCGACAATGAGGGTCAGGTCCTCCTCCACGTCGGGCTGCGAGCGCTTGAGGTCGCCGGCCATGACGAGAATCGACTTGAGCGCACGCATGCCAAAGTCGTAGTGGTCCTGCGGCGACAGCTGCTCGGAGCTGAGCTTGTAGAGCTGCGTAATCTTGAGCGACAGGTCCTTGGCGTTCTTGAAGCCCTCCGAGTAGAGGATGACCTCGGCAATCATGCGGAAGTCGGGCGTCATGACGGCGACGGGGCGGAAGAGAATCTTGAGGTTGTCGGGCAGCTCCGTGCGGCCAGCGTAGCCGGGGTTCATCGTCACAAACGCACCGTACGTCTCCCGCACACGCACGTCTGGCGTGCCTTGGAAGTTGAACGTCTCCTTGCCGCTCTGTAGCGCCAGCTTGATCTCCAGCAGCTGCGAGGCAATGACGGAGAGCACCTCAATGTTGATACGGTTGAACTCGTCGAGGCACGTCCAGGCGCCGGTTTGGATGAGGCCCGAGAAGAGCTTCTCCATCATCTTGTACGTCACACCGTCAGAGCAGTTGTAGACAATGCACTGGCGGGCAAGGTTCTTGGCGAGGTCCTTGACGGTCTCCGTCTTGCCCGTACCGGCGGGGCCGGACGGCGAGGCGCCGAGGCACAGCTTGAGCGCGCCGGTGACGGTCATGTAAATGCGGTCGGTGAGCGGCGTAATGACAAGGCGGCCCTGCGCGCCGAGGTACTCGTAGCCGTAGACGAAACGGGAGTTGTTCTGGCGGATGAAGATGTTGCCCGCGCCGTCTTCGTCCTTCTCCCAGTACGCGCGCAGCTGCTTCTGCCAGCCAAAGTCGCCGCTCTCGCAGACCTTGGTGTCGCACATCTCGTCGACCAGGTCGCGCCCGTGCACGTCGATCGTGATGAGCGTGGAGAGCAGAATGCGCTGGAGCTTGGACAGGTTGCGCGAGGTGAGCCCGGCGAGGTCCTGCAGAGAGCGGTAGTTGTCGTCGCGCAGGTCTTGCATGCGCTGCGCCGAGTCGGGCTTGTCGAGGGCGTCCTCGACGCTGCGCGTCCAGAGGAGCTGCTCCATAATCAGCACGAGCATGACAGGGTGCTGGAACATCCACTCGGTGCGGTCGCCGCGCGCCTCGTAGTCCTCGAGGCAGGTCTGCGCGTGCTTGCGCAGCGTGGAGAACATCTCGCGCTCGAGCATGTCCATCCACGACTCAACCGCGCCGCGGGCCTTGACCGTCTTGTTGACCAGCTCCACCCGCTCGCCCTCCATGGAGACCAGGTGCGTGATGTCGTTGTTCTCGGAGAAGGAGAGCGTCTTGATGCCGTCGAACATCTTCAGCATGTGCGGCATCATCTGCTCGGGTGTCTTGACCTTGGCGAGGATATCCAACAGATCGTCGTTGCTGAGGAAGTAGAAGCGCGGAAAGGCACGGCGCTTCTCCTCCAGCTTCTTCTCGATGCTCGACAGGACCTTCTCCAGTTCCTTGATGTAGTTCTCCAGCTCCGCCTTGAGAAACTTGCCAGTCAGCGCCTCCGCGGAGTCAAAAGAGGGCGGGTTGATGAGCAGCGCGCGGTAGGCGGTCGGGAGGTCGTGGGCCTTGCGCATCAGGTCGCGGTAGAAGCGGTCGACCTTCTCGAAGCGCTTCGCGTCGTCCTTCCACTGGCTGCGGATTTCTGCGGACGAGAAGATGTTTTCGAGGTAGATCCATGTCCGCTGCAGCTCGACCCAGCGGTCGAGGGTGTCCTGCATGTACTTGAGGCGGTTCTCCCAGCGGTCGACTTGCACCCGCAGCACGCCCTGGCAGAACTTGCTGGAGCCGATCGTGGAGACGGCGATGCTGGAGTCGTCCAGCAGGGCGGTGACGTCCTCGACGGAGCCGCCGACGAGCGTGTACAGGTCCTTGATGTCCTTGTGGTTGTGGAACTGGAACTCCATCGCGGGCTTCGGGCCGCCGCCGTTCCACATCGCGTTCACCTTGTCGATCTGCTGCTGCAGCTTGTCCTCCTCCGTCGCGGCGGCGCTGATGGCGACAATCTCGTCGCGGTAGTTGAGGATGTGGTGGCCGAGCAGCATCGACACGGTGATCTGGCTGCCCCAGTCGGCGAGCGGCTTGACGGCGCCAGAGTTGGGGTCCTCGATGGGGCCGACCACGGTGGAGATCTTGGCGTGGTGGTCGGCCTTGAGCTTCGGGTTCTTCATGGCGGTGAGGACCGGCAGCAGCTGGCGCCACTCCTCGACCTTGCTCTTCAGGCGCGGCACGGCGGCGTTGTTGGGCAGCTTGGGGGCCACCTGCTTCACCGTCGTCGCGTACTTCTGCACTGTGTCCTGCAGCTGCGGCATGTCGAGCTGGTCGAACGGCACCTGGCTGGTGTCGTCGACGAACACGTCCCAGTCGCGAATGCCCGTCCAGAGGCGGGTCTTGATACTTACATCGTTGAGCATGTCCACCATGGTGTCCACCGTCGTCTCCTCGGCGCCCATCTCGAGCTGGAAGCGGCGCAGCTCCTTCTCGCGCGCGGCGATGGCCTCGGCCTCCTCCTGCAACTTGGAGATGTAGTCAATCACCTCCTCCACCGGCGCCTCACCAGACGTGACGATGGGCTGTCCGGCCTTGTCGTAGACCGTCTCGATGCTGCGGCGCAGCTGCTCCATCTGCTCCTCCACGTTGCGGGTGAAGTGCCGCTGCTGGGACTCCTTGGAGTCGTCGAAGGACTGCATGAGGGTGCGCAACTTCTCAAACTGCGGCCGCGTGCCGCTGCGGAAGGTTTCCTCGTCGTCCTCGCTCACGTCGATCTTCTCCTCCTGCATCAGCACAAACAGCTCGCGGATAAAGTCGTACGAGGCGGCCACGTCGTCGAAGTGCGACTCCAGGTCCTTGTAGAATTCGAGGTACGCCACGTAGTGCTCGACCGTCTTGGGGGTCGCGGCGAGGTACGTGGTGTGCTTGAGGAGCTCCGCCAGGAGCTTCTCGTTGCGGGCGTGGGCAATGACGGGGATAATCTTGTGGAACGTCTCCAGGCACTGCACCGGGCTCGGCGTGAAAAAGTCGCGCAGCTCCTCGCTGAGCACGGTCATGCGGCCCTCGTCCTTGGCGTTCGGGATCTTGCTGATCTGCTCCATCTGGCTCTTGTACATGGAAAGCCGCTCGCGGAAAAAGTCGAGGGACTCGTCGCGGAGCAGGATGCTGTTGGGGTCCAGACGGCCGTTGCGCACGTACATGTCGCGAAAGCCATCGAAGGTGCGCACGTAGAGCTCCACATCGGCGAACGCCTTGCCGACGCTGTTGCGGATGGCCGCCATGCTGGACTGGTACGGCTTCTCCGACGTGACCATCTCCGCGACGTCAATCGCGCCGCCGGCCTCCGGCTCCGCGCTCTCCTCGGCCTGCGCGGTGTACACCTTGAACGAGTCCATCGTCACGAGCCGCGGCACGCCGCCGACCGTGCGGAGGTAGTCGTGGAGAATGTCCTCGACAGCCTCGGAGACCTGCGCGTGCGAGGGCACCACCTCCACAACGGACTCCTCCTCGTTGTACACGACGTCGACGGAGAGGATCGGGCCCTCGTACGCGCCGTCGCTCGACTCCGTCTTCTTCTCGCGGCCGCGCGCGCCGGTAGCGTCCGTCCTGGACCGACCGCCCTGTGCCGTCGTGGTGCTGTGCGCCGCCGCGGCGTGGTGCGAGGCGGAGGCGTTGGCGTCCTCTGGACCGCGCGCGGCCAAGGGCGGGTACTGCCAGTCGCGCTCCACCTTCTCGAGGGACTGCGTCGCGAGCTGCGTGAGCGCGGTGACAATGTAGTAGTCGCACAGGCGAATGAACGCGGTCAGGCGCTTGCACGTCGCCTTGCGCTGGGTCACTTCAATGTAGGATGGCTGCTGCTGCGTGCCAAGCTCGCGGATGTCCACAATCTTCTTCTTCCGCTTGTCCTCCTCCTCCTTGTGGAGCACGTTCATCTTCTCGCGCTCGACCTGCGCCGCGAGCATGGCCGCCTTGCACGCCTGCTCGACCTGGTCGCGGATGGTGCGCATCATCTTTTCGAGGCGCGTGCGCTGTGATTGCAGGTGATCAGTGAGGGTCGTGCAGTACGCGTCCAGCGCACGGGTCTCGGTGGGTGGCGTGTAGAGGCAGCTCTGGCGGACAAGATCGAGGCAGATGCGGTGGACACTCTGCAGCGTGACGCCGAGGTTCGGGTGAACGTGGAAGAGGTTGCTAGAGAGGAAGTTGCGGCTGTTGGTGATGGCGTGCTTGCGAACCAGCCCGCGCCAGAGCAGGAAGCTGCGCCACCGCTTGTACTCTTGGAACATGGGGAGCTGGCTGACCTGGTCAAAGGCCTTGCACTCGCGCTCCCACGTGGGCAGCTCAATGAACTGGGCGACGCCGTTGCAGAAGTGCGTGACGCCGGCTGCCGAGACCGTGTAGTAGTTCTCCGGGTTGATGTCCTTGTGCCCGACAACGTGCAGGTCGAACGGGTTGAAGGCGTCGCGGATGCCCCGTGGCCGCGCCACCATGTACGCAAACTCGTTCGGCGCGTTCGACGACGACTTGACGAAGCGCGGGATGCAGCTGGCCGAGGACGAGGTCGGCGCCAGCGTGGGCGACAGCCCGTCCGTCTCCGCCTCCCGCGCGGCGGCGGCAGCGGTGGTGGTGGCGGCGGCAGAGGCAGACGCCGAGGCGAGCGGCGCCAGCTTCGCCGGGGGTGCGCGCGATTTGCGGGAGAGGGGCATCACCTTGTGCTGCGCCGAGGCGGCGAAGGTGCGCCGCAGCTCGGCCTCGCTGTAGCTGGGCTGCTCGAACAGCTGGAGGGCGTTGGAGACGGTGGTGGTGCCGCGGCTGGGGACAGCGCCGGCCTTCCCGGTGCCGCTGCGAGGGGCCTGCGAGGCCGCGGGGCGCGTGCCTCCGCTGCGGCTCGGCGGTGCGCTGGAGGCATGTTCCGGCGCTGCCGAGGCGGGTGGTCGCGGGCTGAGGCTCTTGGGCGGCTTGGTCAGGCGGTTGGGGATGGACACGTTGGCGCCGCTGCTCGTGCCGTCCGAGTAGAGTCGGTCTAAAAGGGGGTTGGTGCCCTGGTACGTGTCGGCGGCATCCTTGGCGACGTGGGCGGGGTTGCGGTGCACCTTGTCCTTGTCGACGACAGGGGGGTCCAAGAAGCTTTCCCTAACACGACCTTTCGATGTGGAGCTCGAGCGCATCACAGTAAAAGGAGGTATGAGGGAGGGAGAGAGAGGGGAGGGANCACTATCGGAATACACACTCAACGCGGTCGAATCGCGGAAACGGAAAAGACAAGAAAAAAAAAAGAGAAACCATGACAGAGGGAAGTGAAGAAGAGTGGAGGCGGGAGCAAGGAGGGTGAGAGAGAGAGAGAAAAAAAATGATGAAGAATCACACTTGATAGCTGGGGTAGCGCTGTGTTTGTTCAAGAACCAAAAACGGGGGGGGGGAACTGTGTAGCGCAGCCTTGCTGTTGTGGAGGGCGGGAGCAAGCTGGGCCGAAACTTGGCGATGCTGTCCAGATTGACGTGGTTTGTCAGTTTTTCGTAGTGACAACCACTCCATTCTTCATTGTTCGTCTCGTTTGTTGTTTTCTGTGTTTCGCTATTTGAGAAGAAAAAAAAAAGCGGGTAGTGTATTGTTCGTCAGGCATGAATGCCAGCGTTGTGAAGAACAACGGGACCGCGAAACGCGCGGGTGGGGGACAACAAGGCAGTCGAAAAGGAGTGTCACGACATACGGAGAAGGAAAGAAGAAAAAGAAGAAGAGGCCCGTATTAGGTGCGCGGTGGGCGAGCGAGGCGTCATTTACATGGGGGTGCTATGGCAGGCACGATTGTGAGGCACGTGTCTCACAGGCATCGAAGGGGGCCAACGTGAGGACAAACAATTGGGGAAAGAGACGTATAGAGGACGAGAGAGAGGGAGAGACTGTCCGCTCCTTTGCGAGGTCGGAACAAGTGGCCAAGTGCTGAACGGCGCGCAGAGAAAGGAAACGTAAAAAGGGGGAAAAGAAGGAAAGCGACAATCATCTGCGGTGACTGTGCGGCTATCAGACCGGTCAGCGAGGTTTCTTTTGTTGTTGTTGTCGTTCGTTTGTTTGCCCCGCTCAGGCAGCACTCACGGGTGCCATGTCAAAAAAGACGGCCAGCACATGTGTTTTCACTGCCCATGCGTCGTCGATGATGTTCATTCGCTCACTCTCCTCCATCGACTCGAGGGCGAGTCGCTCGGCCCGGAAAGCAAAGATGATAGCGTCCGCGTACATGGCAGGTGCCGGCGAGACGGGACCGACCATGAGCAGCTTGTTCTCAGGGTTCAGGCACAGAATGCCGCGCTGGATCAGGTCCCGCTGCACCTCGTAGCCCAGCTGCAGGTTTCGGAATGTCATCTCTTCCTCGCTCTCGGTTTCCTGGCGCAGAATTTGGACGCGCTCCCAGAGCGGCTGGGCGTCCTTCAAGGCGAGCTCGCGCGAGGGCTCGAACTGAACGAGCTTGCGGCGGAGGCACGGGAACATCGCGCGCTCAATGACGTCGCGCTGCGCGTCTTCGATGGCCCGCCGCATCTCGGCCACGGAGAAAAGCGCGCACGACGCCTGCACGTCGGCGACCGCCCCACGAAACAGAGGATCGCCAGGCATCATGTGGCCTGTGAAGGCCGGGTACGACACGACCAGCTCACGCGGTGTGCTGCGATCGCCGAGGTGTGGTGTATTGGTCGAGACATTGTGGGTGATCTTGGCCGCTGGCGGGGCCGCACTGGCGTCGGGCGGCACCTCGCCGGCAGACGCGGCGGCGCGCTCGGCAGGCGCCACGGCGTGGTGTGCCTGCTGCACGCCTTCCGTGTACTCGAGCACATCGCCGACCGTGTAGCCGTCCGAGTGCACGAGCTGCACTGGTGGGGCGGCCGCAATCACGGCAGCAGCCGGACCGATGCGACCGCGCGAGGTGTAGTGCTGGTGCTTGACCTGGTATTCGAGCCTGGCGGCGGCGTAGTCCTCGAGCAGGCGGTGCTCCACGTCGCGCGCGTTCACTTCAGCCACGGTCATGTTCGACGCGTACAGCTCACGTGCTACGTCGTACGGAGTGAGGGCCATAGTGACACGGGGACGCAACTTGGGCAGTCAAATAGATAAGTATAGATGTCTGTTCTGAAACGCTTTTTTTTTTTTTTGCACTGACGTCGGTGATTGTGTGTTTGGCTCCTTGACGTGTTGGAAAAGCTGGCAGACGATTGAAGGATTTGGGAGGGCGGAAGATGTGATGGTGGAAAGAGTCGGACAGAGGATCCGAGAGAGTGTGTGAGAATCGGAGTCAGAGCGAGGACCGCGATGAAACGGTCCGCACAAACTCATCAGCGTGGACTCGGTGAATAGTCTGCTTTTTACTCAACTTCGAAGACTCACCCCCAAACGGTTCACGAGACGGTCGGTCGCTTTTTGTCCAGTGGTTTTTGGTCAAATAGGTCAGAGAGACACGCAACCAGGCACGCACATACACACAGGGAGGGAAAAAGCAGGAAAGGAGTAGGCGAGGAGTAGGCGAGGCGGGAACAAGAGCGATGAAACACGCAGTATTGCGGGGGCTCAGGTGTCAGGTTGTGCGCGACTCCAAGGCGCCGAATTGACGCGCGCCCCCTGGAACCGGCTGCGCGGCAAATGGGTTGTGCAGCGCCGGGGCCGGGGCCGGAGCGGCCGGGGCAGCGGCAGCGGCAGCGGCAACGGGAGGGAGAGGGAGAAGGGTGGTCGTCGAT
>JASANQ010001039.1:0-16114 GCA_030849645.1 Wallacemonas sp. Wsd | reverse complement strand
CGCATGGGCACGGCAAGGTCAACCTGGCAGCGTCGCAGAGTACACAAAATCGGTCATAATTGTGCATGACTTGCCTCCTACAGAAAGCCATACCGGAGTACATGCATGAGCGAAAATGTGAAGCCTGATGCAACACACATACCCCCCTTTTTTTCTTCTGCGTGCTTATTATTCATTTTTTTTGTTTTGGCGGTACGCAGTGGGTCACAAGGACAGAAAAGCTGCTTACGCTGTCGGACCCGCGATCTTAGGTGCGGTTCCTACTACTGGCACTCTCCCATCAGGTAGCGCCGAGGGTACGAACTGAGAAACACCCCCGCCAATCAATCTTAAACAGACCAGAGAAAAATATTTTAGCGCGTCATGGCTCATCACGTATTTCCTTATTCCTCTCGCTTACATTCAGAGTAACACACACACACACACACACACACACACGACGCTTCGCAGAATGGGACAGCTACAAAAAAAAAAACATGAGAGAATGTGTGCGACCGCATAGAACAGGCATTTGCGCACCTCAACAATCACTCAGAGTTGTGACTACGGCACCAACTATCCGAAAAGAAAAAAATGACTGGGAAAACACACACACACACACACACACACTTTTTCTCACGATGACTTTTCATTTTGCTTTTCTTTTCCCCTTTTTTCTTTGCGTTTGCTTTGATTGCATCTTTTTCTTTTCTTTTTTTTTTGTTTGACAGTCCTCTGTCTTTTGGACGTTTTTGATATCTACCTTTTTCCTTTTCCTTCTTCAGTTTGTGTGCTTTCACTTCGTTGAAATCAATCATTCTTTTTACTCTTGACATGGAGGCACCGTTATCTACCGAGAACCTTTTTGTTCTGTTCACTCCCTTTCGTGTGACCTCCTCACACTCAGGATTACTATCGCTGAAATAGGTAAAATGCACATATTCCAGCAAAAAAAAAACAAGAAAAAAGATTCAACGATGTGTGCACAGCGTTGACACATCCGACCAAACCCTCGGATACCGTCTGCGCTGCACCACATTTATTTGCTTTCTCCCCCAGTGCGCCTCTGAGTGAGGCTGTGGGAGGGCAACACAGTATCGCCGGCACACGATCATCTGCGGTGCTACACGGGTGCAGACAGTGGTATTGCGCCGCTCGTGTGACTTTGGCACCATGTTCCGACACACACGTGTATATATGTGCACGCTTGCACGCGGATCTGTGCTCACTCATTGCCACTCGAAATGAGAAGGAAAACGAAACATGTGCGAAATCATCTCAGTTTGCACGCACACCCACACTCTTCGCTCGCTCTCTCTCTCTCTCTCTCTCTCTCTCGACGCACTTGTGTCTGTATGTACGTTGTTGTTTTCGCGCGTCACACACGACCTCTTTCACGTTTTGGAAGTTCCTTGACTTCACGGTGAGACAAGCAGGCATACCATTCGCACCGCCGTGCTTTCTTCTTCTTTCCCTTTTCCTTCTTCGGCACACACACATACACACACGCACGCCGAGTCATGTCAGCTGGTGGGCCTGGTGCCGCGGCGAACCACTTCTCGCCGTCCCTCATGCTGGCCGGCATGGATTACATTGCCCCATCGGCAGAGTGCATTCTCCCCGTCACCGTTCGCGGCCAGACACGCACAGGCGACGGAGACGGCACCGGCGGTGTCGGCTATCGTCGTGGTGGCGTAGAAGACGGAGCCGCCGCCGCTGGTGCTGGCGGTGGCGTTCTCGCTGGGGCGCTCAAGATTACCTTGCAAGATTGCCTCGCGTGCAGCGGGTGTGTGACGACGGCGGAGACGATCCTCGTCAACTCACAGAGCCGCGAGGAGCTGCTCAAGGCGCGCGAGGCACAGCGCGCAGCCTCGGGTCACGGACCCTCGCCGATGCTGGTGACGATCAGCGACCCGACCGCGGCCTCGGTGGCGGCCTACGCGGGGCTGTCCTCGGTGGAGGAGGGCCACGCGCTCATCGCCGGCTTTGTGCGCGCGGCGCTGCAGCCCGCGGATGCCGCCGATGACGCCCCGTTCTACGTGACGGATCTGCGCTGGGCCAACGCCATTTCCACCGCGGAGACCGCGCACGAGTACGCGCGTCGCGTGCGCGATGCCCCGGCGACACTGCCCTTGCTCGTCTCCGCGTGCCCTGGTTGGGTGTGCTACTGCGAGAAGCAGGGCAGCGCGCTGCTGCCGCACCTGTCACCCGTGCTCTCCCCACAAGGCATCGCCGGCAGCTACGCGAAGCGCTGCCTCGCACCAGGCCTGTACCATCTCTCCTTGCAGCCGTGCTTCGATCGCAAACTGGAGGCGGCACGCGACCACTTTTTGCCGGTGAACCGCGCGAACGGCGACAACAACGATGGCCACAGCCCCGTCGCCTCCGAGGCACCGGCCGAGAAGCCGGCCCCGATCTACTACACGGACTGCGTGCTCAGCACCGGCGAGCTGCTCGAGTGGATGCTCGAGGTCGACGCGTCGCTGCCGTGGCGTGGCGCACTGGATGCGACACCTGCTCCGCCCTCGGACGCGGGCGTGCAGCGCACCAGCCCGTCCCTGCCGGCACCGTCTGCTCTGAAGGAGGGATGCGTGGCCGTAGAGGCGTCGGCGAATGCGGAGGAGGCGGCCGCGCAGTTTGCCGCCACCGTCGAGGGGTCTGGCGGGTACATCGGCGCGGTCGTGGCGCACATGCAGCGCGCGACGGCGGCCTCGTCCGTGCCTGGCGTGGCGCCTCCTCCGCTGAGCCTGCGCTACGAGCAGAAGCGCAACCACAACCACCAGCTTGTGACCTGTGCGGAGCTCCCTGGGCAGGTCTTCTGCATCGCCTACGGTTTCCAGCAGATCCAGAACACGGTGCGTGCCATCAAGAAGAAGCTGCCGGCGGCGCGGGCGTACACGCTGGTGGAGCTGATGGCGTGCCCGGACGGTTGCCTCAACGGCGGCGGCCAAATTCGCGCGGCGGACCCCACCGCGGCCGACGCGACACTCCGACGTGTCAAGGCCGTCTTTGCGCGCGGCCTGGTGCCCAACTCGGAGCGCGCGCCTCAGGTTGAAGAGGCCGGCGCACCGCCCACGCGTCAGCTGCGCCTACAGGACACACACACGGTGGTGTCCAGTCGTCCTGTACAGGGGCTGGCAGACAGCCCATTCAGCGCGGACCGCCTCCAGCAGGCCGTCGCGACTTTGGGGGATGCGCTCTGGCGCTGCACCTTCACGGATCGTCAGAAGGAGTTCGAGAAGATGCTGGACGAGGGCAATATTCACAGCCTCAAGTGGTGAGCGAACCACCATCTGGCCACCTATTTATTCAATTTTTGCTACTAAGTCGCCTTAAGTGCAACCACGATTGATTTTTTTTTTTTACTCTGATCTTCAATACTCACACTTACTCTGCCAACCTCTCTTCGCGTGTGCGTGTGCACGGCGCGGCACACTCAGGCATCGGGCGATCTTTTGCCTCTGCCGCCCCACCTCCATGAACACTGTCGACTGCAAGCCATCGACCTCACCCCCACACCTCACCCTCCCATTTCCTCACTCCCTCGCTTTTCTGCCACCAGTCTCTGTTCTGTTTTTTTTTCTTTTGTACGTTTGTACTTTAGTGTTTTAGTCGCTGATTTTCTTTTTCCGGCGGTCTTTTTTTTTCTTTTCTTTTTGCATCTACTCTCTCACCTGTTTCTACATTCTGTTGTGCGCAGTTGGAATACCGTCTAGTGTCTAGGTATTTTCCGGTTCATTCGGTAATTCCTTTCCTTTCCTTTCCCCCACCTCTTCTGTTGTGCACTTTTCTTGTTTTTTTTTTCTCTGTTGCGTTTGGTGTACGTCTATCGACTTGAGAGGAGTCTGCTTGTTTCCTCTCTTCTTCTTTTTTTTTTCCTTTACAGTCTTATTCCCCACGCCCGTGTGTGTGCGTCTGAGTCACCGTTGACTGTACGCACTCCCCATGTACCAGACTCCCTTGATGCGCCTGTGCTGCGCACTCGCCGTCGTCGCGGTGTTGTTGGCCTCCGCCGCCCACGCCGCCACGGACGCACCGCGCTGTCACGTGGACACCAATCGCCTGTCCGGTCACGCCATCAGCACCGGCACGTGGGCGGGTATTGACTACGACATCTCCTACAAACTCGGCCTGTGCACCTCCGACAGCGACGATGGCACCTTCTGGGCCGCGCTCAATGGCGTGAACAAGTCGGTCACGGCCCGATCGGCCACCATCGCGTACCCAGGCGTCGGTCTCGTGCGCTTCGCCATGTCGGCCTCCACGGAGGGCACGCAGACCTTTGACTCGTCGCTGTGCTTCAGCAGCACCAACTGCACCACGCTCTGCTCCTCAGCCACCTTGGGTGTCGTGTCCAGCTGCGCGGTGGAGACAACGGTCATGCCGGCCTTGATCGCCACGCTGTGGCTGCTGCCGGCCGCCGTCGCTGGCGTCTTTCTCGTCGCCATGTACGTGCGCAAACTCAACGTGGAGCGTGCGCAGACGCTGCAGGCCTCGCGTGCGCGTCTGGCGGCCGTCGAGGCCCCTGCACCGCGTGCTGTCACACCGCATGCCCCCGTCGAGGAGGACACCGTCTCCGTTGTGATTGACGACGTGGCGGACGAGGACGACACCGCGCACGCTGATCAGGCGGCGCGCGAGGCGTGCGAGGCGGAGGAAGCGGCGGCACGGCGCGCGGTCGTGGCGGAGGAGATGCCGACACGCGGCCTTGTCGCGACCGACGTGGCAGAGACACTGGATCGCGCGGACATTGAAGACGCGGAGGACGAGCGCCGCGCGCAGCTCGCGAAGCAGGCAGCCGATGCCCATGCGATCGCCGTCGCCGAAGTCGGCGAGCGCGCGCGCTTGCTCGCAGAGCAGCAGGAAGCGATTGAAGAGGCGCTCAGGGCCCTCGTCGAGGAGGAGGAACCACGCGCGCGCCGTGCCCTTGAGACCGCGGAGGACGCCCCTCGTCCCGTGCACGCGTGTGTCGTGGAGGAGATCCACGCCCGCCAGGCCATCGCCGCCGACGAGGACACCGAGACGGACACGCTGGCGCGGGCCGAGGAGCAGGGCCGCGCGCTCGCGCTGAGCTCGCAGTCGGACCGCGAACAGGCCGCTGTGGCCTCCTTGGAAGGCGAGGAGCGCAAGGAGCGTCGCGCCATCGAGCAGGAGCAGGACAAGGACCGCAAGGACCTGAAAGCGGCCATGGATGCCGACCGCAAGGCCATTGACGACCAGCTCGCTGCCGAGGAAGCAGCCCGCCGCAAGGCTGAGGAGGATCTCAAGAAGGCACTGGCGGCTGTGGAGGCTGAGGAGCAGAAGGAGCGCCGCGCCATTGAGGGCGAGGAAGCCAGCGATCGCAAGGACCTGAAGGCGGCCATGGATGCCGACCGCAAGGCCATTGACGACCAGCTCGCTGCCGAGGAAGCAGCCCGCCGCAAGGCTGGGGAGGATCTCAAGAAGGCACTGGCGGCTGTGGAGGCTGAGGAGCAGAAGGAGCGCCGCGCCATTGAGCAGGAACAGAACAAGGCGCGCAAGGACCTCACCGCGGCTGCGAATGCCGACCGCAAGGCCATCGAAGAGCAGTTGGCCGCGGCGGCGCTGGCCAAGGCCGTGGACGCACTCGCCGAGGCGGAGCGCAAGGCGCGCCGCGAGGTGGAACGCGAGGAGGAGAAGGCCCGCCGCGCTCTCGAAGCCGACGCGAAGGCGGACGCGAAGGCCGTCCTGGCAGCGCTCGCGGCCCAAGAGGCGGCCCGGCAGGCTGCGGCCGCCGCACTGGCCGAGGCCATCGCCGCCCTCGAGGAGGCCGAACAGCACGAGCGTCGCCCCATTGAGCGCGATGAGCAGCGCGAGCGTCGTGGGCTCGGCAGGGACAAGGACGAGGACGCCAAGGCAATCGCCGCGTGTGCGGCAGAGGTGGCGGCCCTGCAGGACGCGCTGGACAAGATTCCGCCCGAGGAAGAGGCCGCGCGCAAGGCCATTGAGGAAGACGAGGCCGGCCAGCGCAGCCGGCTCGTCTCGCGCGAGTCCACCGCGCAGCGGCGTGCGTTGGCGAGCAGCTTTGAGCCGCCCAAGGCGGCGCTCATCGCGGCGGAAGCCGCGGACCGTGCGGCGACGGAGCGCGCCGAGGACGACGCCCGCGCCCCCCTGGCGAAGCAAGAGGGGGCCGCCCGTGAAGGCATCCTGGAGCGCGAGGAGCAGGAGGCGATGGAGAAGGTGCTCGCCGCCACGGTGAGCTACAACGACGAGTACAAGGAGCTGATGAAGGCCGCTGCCGCCGACGCCGCAAGTCACTCCTCCCTCAAGCCCGACGAACCGCCGCCGGTGCCGTTCATTGGCTTCTCCCTCGCGGAGGTGGTCGGACAGGGCTTGCTGGTCGTGGACGGCCTTTACCGGGACGGTCCGGCCTACCAGACGGGTATCCGCATCGGCGACACGCTCCTTCGCATCGAGGGCCAGGACGTGTCCACGATCGCCGATGTGCGGCGGGTGGTCGACAAGCGCTGCCGCTGCGGCCGCGTCACCCCGGTCACGCTCTGCACGCCGACGGAGAACCAGTACACCGTTGCGCTGTGGATCATGACGGCCGACCGCCGCTACGACGGGCGGCCCTTCTTCTTCGACGTCCGCAAGCACGAGCGGATGGAGAGCGACATCAAGAAGCACCTGCTCGACGGCGTGGAGAGTCTGACGACGCCGAGCCGCCGCCGCTCCAGCGGCTCGCAGCGTCGCGTCTCCGTCTCCGCGGTGGCCTCGCCGGACTCCGCCTTCACCGCCACGCCCAATCGCCACTTGATGGAGCGCCGGCGCTCGACCAGCCCTGGCGCGCGCCAGCCGAGTGCGAGTCGGCCGCTGGAGGATGATTTTGCGACGCCCGCGCGTGCGCCGACGTCCACCGCGACGTCCGGTGCCCGCGGTCGCGTGAGGCCTAGCACCGGAAGGGACGACGCCACCACGGGCTCCCCCGCCCCGGCCTCTAGCGCGACGCGCCAAGGACGCAGCAGGGGCACGTAGATTTTGACTGATTTTTATTATGATTTTCGTTTTGTGCGGTCGAGTGTGCTGACATTCTTTTGTTTGTTTTGTTGTCTAGGGTGTGTCTCAGAACCTTTTTTTTTTTTGCTGTTCATGTGAAATTTTTGCTGTTGTTGCCGTCGTCGTTGAGTTGCTCCACTCCACGCCGGAGTTGGTGATCGTTTACTAACAAACAAGAATTACCAGAAGAAACAAACAAACAAAAAAAAAAGGAATGGGACTGTCGCACTGCGCCTCTCTCTCTGTTCGTCTCCCTTGCTCAGCCAGACACGCAGCCGCCCTCGTGCTTTCGACAAACTGGCCTGTTGACTGAGGTGGTGGCGCCTATCCCGCGAACACATCTCTTTCAACGTAGTAGAAGAACGAATACGTGTTGATGCTGCACAGTGCACGTGCTGACGTCTTCGCACGTCTTGTTCCACTTACAGGGCACACTTCGTGCTTTTTGGTCAACTGTGCTAGAGGTCGTCCTCGTCCGAGGAAGAGAACCTTGCCACAACTGGAAAAGGAATGCATTTCACCTGTCCTCGCCACGCTTATGACTCGCAGTCATCACAGCCCCTCCTCCTCACACACAATAGCACCGCCTCTTTCACGTATTTCTGTACTTCTTCTTCTTCCTTCCGCTGGTACAACAACGAGTTTACCCACGTGACCGTAGCATTCACGCCCACTTTCGCTTCTCTTCGAATCCTCATTTTTTGTTTGTTTGCACGCGCTTACCGCTTTCTCCCACTCTACCTCTTCCCCCAAAGCGTACACACGCCCATCACCATCAAAAGGAACGTGTCCACCCCACCCTTCCTCCTCATTCTCCCCCTTTCGTAGAACCTATCAACATCATGTCGTCTTCCACTGCTGCTGTAGTCGAAACCGCCGTCGAGAAGAGCGGCTCCTACCGTGCGCGCACAATCGGCATCTCTGCGCTCATTGCCCTTCTCATTTGGCTGCTCTACCGCTTCCTCATGGGCAAGCGCACTCAGAAGAAGTTGATCAGTGACGCCGGTAGCAGCCGCGGCGTGCCCGCTGTGGAGGAGGCCGATTCCCTCGAGCACACGCTCAGCGGGGGTGCGATGAAGGACATTGAACAGGCCTCGGAGAAGTACGACGACGACTACAAGCAACGCATGCGCAAGATGGTGGCGCCTAAAGATGAGCAAAAGGTGCGCCCCTTCATTGGCTTCTCCCTCGCCGACAACATCCGCGACGACGCGCTCATCGTGGACGGCGTCTTTGTGCAGGGTCCGGCGTATCAGGTCGGCGTCGATATTGACCACGAGCTCCTCTCCATTGCGGGTCACGCGACGGTGGACATTGAGCAGACGCGCGAGCTTGTCTCCCAGCACTGCAGGCCAGGCCACATCACCCGCTTCGGCCTCAAGGACGCGCGCGGCAACATCTACGATGCGGAGGTGTGGATCATGACGAGCGACGAACACTACAGCGGAAAGCCCTACTACTTTGACCCCAGCGCGCACACGGTCCGCCAAAGCGACCGCCTCAAGCGCACGTGGCGCCCGTCGCAGGATCGCGAGCACCTTGAACGAGACATTGCCGCAGTCCAGGAGGAGCTGAAGCAGCAGCAGCTGAAGAAGTAGGCCCACACACACACATACCTATATATGCGCTTCTTGTCCCGCAGCACCACGCACACGTTCTCTCTCTCTCTCTCACACGCACATACGCACAGTAACGGCTGGCACTTGAAGTGGGAGGGGCAGCTCGCGCCACAACCACAAAAGGCTTATCCGCTCACTAACCTCTCTCGTCCGCCTGCAGGTGTGCCACAAAAGTTTCGATTCCGCTTAACTCTCAACCACACACAATCACAATCACAACCACACACACACACACACACACACACACACACACACACATAACGAGGGCAGGCAGGCGGATAACACACAAAAATGCTCTTTTATGATTTATTTATTTTCGTTTACGGTACACGTTTATTGTTGTTGTTGTTGTTGCCTTCTCGCTTCAGCGGGCACAACATTCATCAAGGTCCGCGTGCCAGTGTGACCTCGCGTGCTATATATATATGCTTTCTCTCTGTAATCGGCGTGACTCTTTCTCTCTCACTCTCGCTCTCTCTCACTGAGCTTGCGGAGCTACCTGCGCGCAGTGGATCTTTCTTTCTCTCCCCTTTGTTGTTCATTTCCTCTCTTGTTTGTGTGGTGGAACGTCAATCTCGTGTCTTCTAGTTCTGATCGCGCTTTGCATTCTGGGTGGTGCGCTCACGTGGTGGTGTTCAACGACTACTCCTTTTTTTTTCCTTTTGTTTTGTTTTGTCAAGGAGACCGCACATAGTTGCGGGTACACAAGAAAGCAATAGCAAAACGAAAAAGAGTTGCGGGCATTTGTGCAGTGCAAACACGAGCCCAGATGAACAAGCGTGGACTTGGTGCACTTTTCTGCGTGGTCTTTGATGTTCGTCAGTGGAGAACCCCTCAAGCACTTCGTCGTTTTTCGGTGCGAACTACATTTTTCTGCTGCCCGCTACGCACGCGAAGTGCTTTTTTTTTTCGGGTCTTTTTTCTTGTTGTGCGATGCGCGAATTTCGCATGTGCAGCTTTCTTTTCATCCTCCCCCTTTTTTTTCTTTATGGTGATGACAAAGAGGAGTGAGGCGAGAAAGCGTAGAAGGCACTGCTTTCGACATGGAGCACAAAGAATGGGTTTAGTGCGCACAACCAATGAGCAACACCCGTCAAACCACTACAAAGAGATGAGAAGCCTTGGATGTTGTGGTGACGTTTTCTTTTTTTTTCTTTAGGTGTGTATTTGTTTGCGTACGGTGCCCGCATTTTTTTTTCTTCTTCGTGCTTTACTCACGACATTAGTGCCGAGTGAAACCCGGCACGTGGTAGAAAAAAAAAAGAACAATTAGAGTGTCTTGCAGTCTTCGCGCACAGCTTCGACCTATGTGGCGTGTAAACACTGTGCTCGCCCAGGGTCGTTTGGAATCACTTCTGACGGATCAAAGTATTCGCTCGCGATGAGGTCAACGTATTGTGATCGGCCCGTTGACGTTGTGACTTTTATTGTCATGCGCTCATAGTGTGTGAAGGGAGCTCTCTTTTCTTTCCATCCGTCTGCGCGCGCTGCTTCCTGGTCGCGTCTTGACATCGCCACATACACATGCGCACGCAAATTTCGCCTCCTTTCTNGCTTCCTGGTCGCGTCTTGACATCGCCACATACACATGCGCACGCAAATTTCGCTTCCTTTTTCTCTCTCTCTCTCCTTCTCTCACACACACCGCATCATCTGTTGTTTTCCTTTTTAGTGTGCCTGTACAGATGCCGCGTGCATACTACAAGCCGTTCACGGCCTACGAGGAGGCCTTTGGATTCCACGCAACACGCCGCAATGCGTATTTCTTCTGCATGGTTCTTTTCGGAGGCATCATCTTCAAGTGCGTGCTGGCCATGAAGTTCAGCACCGTCATCAACCCACAGCTCGCCATGAATCCGAGCGACGAGGACCCCCGCTACCAGGCCATTATGGATCAGCGTCTGCAGGTTCTGGAGCAGCTTGGCGACAAGGACTCGATGAAGCGCGCGATCAAGCGCGCGCGACCCGCCCCACCCGCGTAATCACTGGCGAGCCTTACCAGCAGGGCCAGTGCATGCCCCCTATGCATGAAATCCCCTTTCTTTTTGTGTGTTTTCCTTTGGTATCCTCCCTTTCCTTGTTGCTCCCTCAACCCCCACTCGGCGCGTTTTGCTTGCATTCACTGAAGCGCGCGCGTTGGGCGTGCTCTTTTACATCACAGTTGGCCGAAAGAAACAATCTGGTGAAAAAAAAGTCACGTACTCAGTTGCTGCTTTATTTTTGCGTGCGTGTGTGTGTCTGTTCACTTGCTGAGGCTGTGTCGTGGACCTCAGAGCCCATTTGTCTGGATCACCGCGCGTTTGCGGCTCTTCGCTCTCCGGGCGTTGTGCGCTGCACTGTCCCTCCCCCTCCCTCTCTCTCAGAGATGTCAAGCTCGTATTGTCAGTAGCCGTTTTGTTGATTGCCCCATGCACGCGCACTTATCTCTCAATCCCTCCCTCCGTTTCTCGTTCTCTCCCCTGCCTCTTCTCCATTCTCTTCTTTTCTGTCGGCATGCTTGTCTTGCGATCTCCACGCGCGTGTGTGTGTGTGTGTGTGTGTGCGTGTGTGCATAGATTCTTCTTTTGCTTTCATCCACTTCTCTCGCAGCTGAACTCGTGTAGCATTGTTATTATTTCTCGTTCACCGTCACTGACACCGCATTTCCTGATCATTCACAATGGGATTTCGTCCACGTGACTTGTGCACCGCTGCGTTCGAGAACGACGTGCGACGTCTGCGGCTGCTGGCCACCTCCGAGGGTGTGCCCGGCGGCTATGAGAACGAGGAGCCTACTGAAGAGGAGGAGCAGGCCGTGGAAGCCGACGTGGAAATGCAGAGATTGCATCAGCTCTTCGTCTCCAAGCAACAAGAAGAGGAGGCGGAGGAGGACGACGCCGATCTCTTCGCGGAGGAGGAGGAGACCCAGACGGAGCTGGTCGACGCGTACCGCGTGCTGATTCGCCAAAAGTTGCGCCTCGCCGCTATTTGCGCGCGCCTGAACGAGCCCGGCCTGCTCCATGCAGGCGGGACCACACCCGCCACAACACGGCCGTACGGCGTTCTCTTCCAGGCGCGCGATGGCGTGCCGACCGCTCACGGGGCGGAGGCCTCTGTGGAGTCCTCGGCGGCGTCCGCAGCGCCTCTGAAGGTGAACTGGAAGCCGAGCCAGCGCAGCCCCTTCACTGCGACGCCGCTGCACTGGGCCGTGCTCGGCCGCGCGCACGACGCGATCCAGTACCTGATTCTCAACGGGGCGGACATCCAGCGTGGCGTCGGCCAGGCCTCAGGGAGCACCAACACCTGCAGCAACAACAACAGCAACAACAATAGCAACCACAACAACGTCGCTGTGCTGTCCTCCTCTTCCTCCTCCACTGTGTTCCCGCCTGGGCTGACCGCGGAAACCCTCGCACGCGACAACGCGTCCTACGACACACTCAATGCCATGGCCGCGGCCGTGCAGAAGCGTACCTTGGCCGCCCGTGCCGTGGAGGAGAAGAAGCGCAAAATTGAGAGCGAGCTCGAGCAGATCAAGGCCAGGCGTGAGAAGCGCCGCCTCGAGCTCGATCAGCGCCGCACCGCAGCGGAGGAAGCTGAGGAAGCCGAGGAAGCCGAGGTGGCCGAGGACCGCGACGAGGAAGATGAGGGCGACTACGAGTAGTGCAGTGACCCACTGTGAGTGAGAGAGAGAGCGTGCGCGAGAGACAGTGGGCGAGCGCGACGGGAAAAAGCAGAAGAGGCAAGACGGCTTTTTGTATGTAAACTAGAACCAAGGAAGCCGCTCCCCCGTCCGTGTCTCCTCTTGCCAAGACGCGTTGGGTTTGCGCGTCTGTGGCAGACGCACCGACTGCGTTCCAGACAAGTGATGCACATAGTTGACGTGTACTTGAAAGAAAAAGAAAAAACAAATTGGTTGGGGATACCATGAAGGTGAGAGGGTGTCCGTCACGGCACTTCTCTCATGAGGAGCTAACCTTTCATTTACTGGCAAGGTCACGCAGTCGTGCGGTGCTTCAATCTCCTCAGGTAATGCGAGAACGCGCTCAGTCATGGTATGTTACCCAAACTGGCTACTATTTCTTTTGCGCGCCAAAACGGGCTCGAATAGCTGTCCATGTGTGCCCACAACCAACTCTGACATCTCTCACTAGTGTGCCCAACCTTCACTTCAACCACTTCTCCCTCTCTTTCCTCCCCGCGACTTCTTCCACTCTTTTCTCTTTTCTTTTTTGGACGCCTGTTTCCATGACGACAGATTTCTTTCTTTTTTAAAGCAAAGCGTTACCAGCCTATTTCCTTCACACACGCACCCACACACACACACACACACACACACACACACATACACACACTTCAAGTTCGCCACTTCTGTTCAGTGTATCCCCACCTCTTCCCTGCCGCCTTGACTACGACTCCATGACTCCCTCTGAACTGTTCGTGTATGTGGTGGCTGTGCTGTGTGGCATCAGCATGCTGATGCCGGTGAACGCCATCTTCTCCGCACCGTCGTATATTCTCTTCTTCTACAAGTACGCCACGCATGAGCGCGTTCTGGTGCCCAAGTACACCAACTACTGGGACAACGTCCTCTCGTACTACAATCTGGTCAGCTTCATCATCTCGCTCATCATGGAGCCTCTGATCCTGACCCGTCTGTTCGCGCGCGTGAACTTGCTGTTCCGCATGCTGGCGGGCCTCATCATTCTCATCATCGAGATTGCGCTGTTCCTCATTGTCCCTGCGGTTGGCACGAATGAGATTGGCTGTGTCGTGACGCTGGTGGTTGGCGGCGTCATCTCCGGTACCGGCAAGTCCATCTTCGAGTCCACGGCCTACGGCATGTTCGGCGCGTTCCCACCGCGCTATCTGTCGGCTGTGATGGGCGGTGCCGGCATCTCCGGTGCGCTGACGTCCGTGCTGCAGGTGATTGTCAAGGCGGCCCTCCCCGCGGACAAGGTGCCGACGCAGGCGAAGATCTACTACGGCCTCGCTGTGGGCATTCAGGGCACGACGTTCATCTGCCTGATCATCATGCGCTTCAACGGCTTCGCACAGCGCTACGTCGGCTCGTGGGCCCCGGCCGATGCTTCCGCCAACTCGCAGGTCGCCCTGTCGGACAATGAGCCCGTTGAAGGTGAGCTCAGCTTGACCGCGCCCGCCGCAAGTCCGGATGCGATCGCACTCGCCAAGAATGACGCTATTGTCAACGAGGAGGAGGAGGAGGAGGTGCGTGCCGTCAACCTCGACAACAATGGTCGTGCAGACGACGTGGTGCAGCAGTCGACGAAACTGGACAGCCAAGAGATTGCCCGTCAGCCGCTGCTGCCGATCTTCAAGGCGATCTGGCCGATGATCCTGGCCTGTGGCTTCGACTTCTTCATCACGCTGATGATGTTCCCCACTGTGGTGGTCTCCGTGGACAACGACGACTACTGGTACAGCACCCTGGTGGTGCTCGTGTTCAACGTGATGGACATGGTCGGCCGCTTCACGCCCACCCTCAAGTTCACGTGGCCCAAGACGCACGGGCAGCGCTGGATCATCACGGCGGCGAGTCTGGCGCGCGTAATCTTCCTGCCGCTGCTGCTGCTGGCGTCGTACCACTACATTCCCTCTCTCGCGTACTGCTACGTGATGATGGTCATCTTCGGCTTCTCGAACGGCTACATTGGCAGCATGGCGATGACGCTTGCGCCGCGCACACCCGGTCTTGTGCAGGATGGCCAGCGCTTCATTGCCGGCATCATGATGAGCCTGTCCATCCTTGCTGGTGGCGCGTGCGGCACCGCGCTCAGCATCATGATCCAAACCCTGCGCGCCAACGCCGCCTCTTAATGAGCACGTCTAACGTAAGTCTCCCTCTTTTTTCCGCCTTTGTTTTAACCACTGTTGACCCTTTCCTCCCTCCTTTTTGTTCTTAGTTCACCACTAGCTCTGTCTTCTTTTTAAATCTTTCTTACTGCGTTTCTTAGGTAGTTTAGTCTCACAGGCCTCAGGTGTCGGTGCCAGTTGATGGTTGCACGTTCGTCACGTAGACATGCGCATCACGAGACGGAGAGAGCTTCAGATGTAAAAGAAGGCGCCTGCGTCCGGCCTCAAACTGTCTTTCTTCCACATTCCTTTCGTTGAAGAAAAAGGACGTTTTTTCCCCTGATAGCGGTATTTTCTTTTTTTTTTTCTCTATCTCTTTTCAAAAGAGCCCTGCACATTTTTTTGTTTTAGCTTGCATTATGTAATGCACTCAGAAAGCAGGTGCCTAGCTTGGAGGATCACAGTAAATTCAGGATGCAAAATCCCTGTTCCTTGCATACCCCCACACATCACAACCGAAACAGTCAAAAACCAAAAAGCTCTAAAAAAACGTTTTTAAGTTTTAAAAAAAGGCCGTAATAACCTCCTTGAATTGTTGTTCTCGTTGGTTTTTTTTCTTTCTCTTTCAGCATCCACCTTTTTTTTTTCTCTCTTCTCTTTTCTTTTTTGTTGATCACTATAAAGTCTACCATCTCCACCTTTTGATCTAAACCGACAAGGCACATACCTTTCACTATTTACGTACACATGTTTCCCCTTCCCTGTGCTCACTGCTTCATGTCCATCCTATGGTGTCTGTTCCATCTTGTCAAATGTTTTCTCTTTTTTTTTTCTCTCCTCTTCGTGTTGTTTTTGTTCCAGGCACGCAACAAGTGCGTCATCACCATCTCACGTAGTACACCATTTCAAATGAAAGCATGCAAATAACTCACACAACAGCAACAACAACAACAACAACAACAAAAGCCACCTCCACGAGGAGCTGTCAGTCTGACGCTCTACCTGGTGCTCACTCCCCTCGTTCTCCAGGTACCTGGACATGCGCACAACGTGCTGACATCAAAAGAAAAACACAGACATGTGCTACAGGGCTGTTTGCGCATTGAAAAAAAAAAGAAAAATCCTTTTCCTCTCACTGATGAAACGTCTTGCTCTACTCTTCGCTCCTTTTGTGTGTATTCTACCGGTTTTCTTTTGTCGTGCTCTTCTGCCACCGCAGTATCGTGAACTCAATTTCTTTTCCTTTTTCTCGTAGGCTGATTCCGTCGTTGTTTGCCTTTCCCTACTGTCTCTGTTTCTCTCTGTCTTTCTCTTGCAAAGTACGTGAACAACCCCAACAAGAACCATGAAGCTCAGCAACATGTACCTTCTGGCCTACAACGCGGCCATGTGCGCCGGTTGGGGCACGATCCTCGTCAAGGTGATCCACCACCTTTCCAGCGGCGGCTCCTTCGACACGGTCTACCCGGAGATCTCCAAGGTGCTCGTCGTGGCGCAGACCGGTGCCGTGATGGAAATCTTCCACTCCATGTTCGGCCTCGTGCGCTCTCCCGTGATGACGACGATCCTGCAGGTGTTTTCCCGTCTCTTCGTCCTGTACGGCGCCATTGAGATTGGCGACCAGCCTGGCCGCACCAGCCCCATCTTCTCCCAGATGGTCGTTGCGTGGGCGTGCAGCGAGATCATCCGCTATAGCTTCTACGCAC
>JASANQ010001038.1:0-16112 GCA_030849645.1 Wallacemonas sp. Wsd | reverse complement strand
ATCATCGTGATGGACCACGGCGTGGTTGCTGAGATGGGCTCTCCGCGCGAGCTCGTGGGCCGCAGCGACTCGATCTTCCGCAGCATGGTGGAGTCGATGGGCGCGAAGGAAGCACGAGCCTTCAGTGCCTCGTTGCGAAGTGCCTAAGCTCACCGAAAAAAGCTTCTCTTCTCAACGCAGCTCACTACAAACTCGTCCACCCCTTGATGAGTGACCGGACCTATACGGCGTTCAACTGCCCTGTGCACTTTTTTGTTGTTCGTTTCTTAAATATTTCTTGTTTTTTTTTCTATTGGCTCAACTCGGTTTGTAGCACGCTTTGTCGACTAGCAGCGCGTTGGCGCGGATTGACGCCCTCACGTAATTTTTCTATTTTGTTTCGTAACTATTCTTCGTTTATCCGCCGTGGATTCCCTATTGCAGCCGTGCACGTAATACTGTGAGAACTGATATTCGACGCCACTCGCGGACACCAGCCGACGCGGTGCGCAGGCGATTGTTGCCCACTCCTGGTGTGGGTCTTCAGCCCGACGTGTACGCTATTGGACGTCCACTTGGTATGCCTATTTCGCATAGTTTCCTCTCTGTCACAGTCCAGCGCGCAGCTTTTCTGTCGTTTGGGCGATCTCCCTACTCATCTACTGCGCGTGGACTGCCCCACCCAACTGGTTCATGTCTTCCTCCCATGCCTACTGCGTTCACATTATCCATTCATCTCTCTTTCACTCTCCCTCCTTGTCCTCATTTTTGTGGCAGGTGCGACGTGGCTTCGTTTGTCACGCTGAGCTCGCCCTTTTCCTGTTACCCATCGTCTACTATTTTTCAGGTTAGGCAGATGCTGTGTGCCTTGCGTTGCCACCACTACGGGCGGCGTGCTCTTGGCCACGCAATGGTGTGGCCACGCACAGATCTTGTGATTCCCTCTAATCGATCTCGCACGCCAATGCGTTTTTTTGGAAACGCGCCAGCACGAGTGCGACCCACAGAAACGCCACGCGAGCACTCACTTCGACAGAGCGAGCGCGAGTACAGCGCCTCGATTGTGGTTGTGTTCATGATCGCCTTTCCCCTCTGGCTGTTCGTCCTTTCCGCAGGCAATGAGGAAAAGAAACGGGACGACGTCAAGGCGTGGGCACTACGAGAGCGAGAAGCTCATCGCTCAAGTGAGGCTCGACACAACGACGACTCAAAGCGATGAATACTTGTTCAATAGTCATGAGGAGCGTGCAAATTATGGTGGCGCGCGAATTTTTTTCTACATTTTGTTTGTGTTGCTTTCTGTTTCGCCTACTCACACCTACGCGTGTACTTGTTACCTGGCAAACCTATTGCAAAGGAGAAAACTGCACTGTGTCGTTTCGCACGCTTCTATTAAGCCGGCCTCCTTTTTTTTTCCCCCTCTCTCGCTGCACGAATGTGCTCCGCCTGGTTCTCGTGTTGGCTGTCCCTCCCGTTCCCTGCGCGCTGGTGCTCCTTCGACGCGGCTGCTTCAGTTTGGCGGCCCTCGCTATCCTTCTCTTTCCTTCCATCTTTTCCACACGCTTACTTTTTCTGATTTTCGCCCCTGAAAGTATTTGGCGTTGCTTCTATTTTGTTTGTCTCACGCATGCGATCGTTCACTGGACGCATATGTGGCGCACCACCACATGTTTTCCTCGCCGGCCGCTGCGGCGTGGTGCTTAGCGTGCGGCCCTATACACGAGGTATGCCATACACGCCCGAGGGCACGATTCAGGACTTCACCTCCTCACCAATGCACGCGAAGCTGGCAGAGATGCAGCAGGACCTCGATCGTCGCACCGGCCGCCCAGAGACGGGCTTGTATCGTGGCCCTACCGTGACGACCAGCAAAGGCGCACGTCCACTTTTCGAGAACGCCGCGCACAGTGCGAACCGCGGCAACTACTCCATGATGAGGGAGCAGCGTAACGGGTCAGGCACCCAGGGCCGCGCGCCGTCCCAAGGGCAGTTCACGGCTGCACAGCCGTCGTCGCCTTTTGCTCCGACGACGCCTGGCGACAACTTCCAGCAAGATATTCGCGTAGACCCCGCGTACGCGGACGTGCCCGAGCACATTCGCGCCGCCAAGCAGGCTCTGCTGTCCATGCAGAGCGACGCAGGTGGCCAGGTGATTCGCGGCCTGGTACCGCCGCCCCCGCCGTTGCCTGCAGAGTTTGTGGCTCCCAAAGCGTACACGCAACCGCGCGTTCCCCTCGACAATCGCTGGTGGACGTTTATCTGGGCTATTTTCGCCTTCTTCTTTGCTCTCGGATACTTTGGGAAGTAGTGGTGAGTCGCTGGATGGCTACACGCTTCTATTTTTTCACAGGAGTGCGTTTTTGCTGTGCATAGTTTTGCTACGTATTTCCGTCGTTTGCAACAAGCGTTCTCCGCTGGGTCTCTTTGCGCATGCAGCTTTTTAGTTCTTGCGTGCCCGTTCGGCACCTATTTGGTTGCTCATGCCTGCGTCGCAATGAACTATTGCCCAACAACGGCAGCGTCAGAAGCAACCAACCAAATCCACAAACAAGCCGAATAAAATAAGCAAAACAAAAAGAGGAAACGCGACGAGCTAGGACTTGAGTAAATCATTGCGAGAGGTGTGTTTGCGACCGTTTATTTCGTCTTCACACGGCTCGCGGCGAGCGTAGCAGAACAGGATTTTCTGTCCCTTTCCAGCTTACTCTACTCTTACCGTGAGGTCTCGGCAAGCCGAAGCACAAGCGCGTTGGCTACGCCCGATGTATTTTTTTCTCCCTCTGCTCGACTGGCGCTTGATCGCGAGCCATTACCCCTCTACTCTCCTCCCCCTATTCCCTCATTTGATCCGACGGCCGTCGTCTGATTCTATCTGCCAAACCTGTGCACACAGCGTTCTCTCTTTTCTTTTCATTCTCTCGCCTGTTATTCCATCGTCTTGTGGTGCCGATTTGTTTTCTTTTACTTCTTGCAACAGTCATGCTTGCTCTTCGTACGGCTGTCATTGAACGTACGGCACTACTCGGTGCCGTCCGCCAGTACACGGCACCGCAACAGCGGCTTGGTCTGAGCAAGAAGCGACAGGCAATGCAGAAGAAGCAGTACTGTATGCCCGGCCCTTCCGTGCCCATCAGCATCATGATCATGCTCTTCGCGACCTTCAACATCTTCGCGACGTACGCCACAAAGAACGATGACCGTTCTTTCCGGTGATCGGTTGCACTCCTCACCCTTTCCTCAAAACAACAGCCACAACAACAACAACAACTCTTTTCGTTTGCTCTTCTTTCTTGTTTGACTGCGTTCAGCTTGATACGATCCGAAAGAGAACACTCACAGCACCACACACGTGTCGCCGCAGTCTCCTCGAGAGAGCCAACTGTGCCTCTCACTATTCCCAGTAGCTAGGCTATACACCAGATTGAGACTCCACGCGCCGGTCCGCATATATGGGGGATGGGGAAAAGAAAGCGGTTCCAACGCGGACTCAATGACTCGCGTAGACCATTAAAGAAGGATTGCGACTCATTCGATGGCCTCTCTTTGTCTTGTTTATTATTTCATCCCGCACCTCCGCCTGTCTCCTCCTCTCCCGACTGATCTTGCACCGTGAACTGTGGCCGAATTGCTCCATCCCCTCACGTAGTTGCGGACAATCACCGTTGCCGGTCTCGACATGTTGTCTCGTTTTCGGAACTTTAGACGGCAGGCGTACCTTTTTCTGACGACTTCGGAGAGAGATGTGCGAAACCGGCGGGACTTCGTGATGTCCGACCAGCGCGCGCTGCGCCACGAGCGCGATCGGGTCCAGCGGACAAACGATCTTTTCCACGAGGCTGGCCATCGGGGCAAGCTCTTGTCGTTTGAAGCGCTGACTTTGCAGTTTCCGGAGGTCGCATGGTCGTTTCTCATCCTTCCGTCAGCCTTGGTGACAGGTATTCTACTATTCATTTTCTTCAGCGGCCGCCAGGAGCGCCAAGAGCGCCTGCAGCAGAACCAGGAAGTGTACAGCCGGCGACTCGACGACGCGGCGTCCAAGCGCGAGGCACTCGTTGCCGAACTTGAAGCGGCGAGACAGCTGCTGAAGGAGGAGCAGGCACGCCGAACAAGGGATGACGCTGCTTTAGATGCCGAGATTGTACGACTGACAGGTCAGCTCGATGAACTCAGTACGCTGCAAACTATCACGAGCGCGCTCTCGTCTTCTCCCCCGTCTTCGCCACATGTGCACTCGCCTCCGCAAGACCGGCACGGATCGTGAGTTGCCACCGCAGAGCCAGCCTAGGACCCGTCGTCATCACAGCTCACTTTTGCCACCCTTCTCTCTCCTCTGTTACGACAGAACGACTTGAAACACACCTACCTTGCAACTCGTTGATAAAAGTATGCCCTTGTTGTCCGGTCAACGTCATGCTCACACAGTGCAACAACAAACGAACAAACAAGCAGACGAAAAAAAAAAAAGAGACAGTCCGTAACCAGACCCCCACGATAACCTCCTTTATTGGTTCTCTAGTGACGCGTAGTGCATCATCATGGCGATGCAAATACGAACACTTCTTCACACCTATCCCTCCTCTCCTCTCTCCCTCCATCCCTTCTTTCACTCCCTCTCCCGGCACTTTTCGCGACCACTGGCGACGGCCACGCGTTTGGTTGATATCAGGTGCGAAGTGATCCCCCCCTTCGTGGCACTCTGTTTCTTTCCGTTCGGCTGGGTACTTGAGGTACACAACGCTATCGCTTGGAAGTACGCTTTCTCTCACATTTTTTCCTCTTTTTCTTTTTTTCTCTCTCTCTGTTTGCTGTTTCCATTAGTTTCTCAAGATGAACGAAGTTTTTGTGGATGCTCAGTCGTATGACGCCATCTCCACGTTGGACGAGCCCGTCTGGGAGACTTTGAAGCGCGATATGATGTCGGTTGTCCGCAAGCTGGCAGTGGTGATGTGCCCACCTCTCGGCAACGAGCGTGAGCTGCGAGACTGGGATTTGTGGGGCCCTCTGTTCTTCTCACTGGTACTGGCTCTCATCCTTTCCGTCAAGGCCAGCTCCAAGCAGCACAGCCTCGTCTTCTCGGCGGTGTTCCTCCTTGTCTGGCTCGGCTCCGCTGTGGTGACTCTCAACGCCAAGTTTCTCGGTGCCACGATTTCGTTCTTCCAAACCGTGTGCATCATGGGTTACTGTGTGGCCCCTATTTGCATCGCCGCCATCCTCGCGCTCTTCATTCCGTGGACGGTCGTCAAGATCATTATCGCGCTGGCGATGTGGGCGTGGGCGTGCTGGGCAGCGCTTCGCTTCTTTAGGGGCAGCGTCGCGGCGGATCGTGAAATTCTTGCTGTGTATCCAGTGGCACTGTTTTTTTTCTTCATCTCCTGGATGGTGATGGCTGGTGTTTAACGTCTTTTTTCCCCCTCCGTTCTTGATCCTTCTCGTTTTGTGATTGCTTCTGCGTTCTGGTGTTGCTGACATGGCCACTTGGCTACCTACCTTTTTTTTTTGGATTTTTTTGTTCCATCTCTCAATCGAAGCATGCTGGTATTTCAGTGTATCCTTCATTTCCTCCTGAACCCAACGAAAGAAAAAAAAAACAGAGATACTTTACCTTCCGCCCCCCTTTTTTTTTCTTCTTGTCGCTCTCGATTGTGTTCGGGGAGATGTGATCCCCCAGTCAAAACGATACCAGAACGTCAAACCCAACCAAGTGAAACACTCTCCGAGACACCGACGTCGTCCAATAGCTAGCAACGTCCACGTTCCGGCATGAGGCCTGCCAGCCTTTTTGGCACGCTGGGGCGAAACGTCCAACAAGAAGTGACAGTAGTAGCACGCGCACGGAACGAGAAAAGCTGCTCCATCAGTGCACGTGTGTTACTTCGCAGGTTAAACCTGTCAGACTGTGTCTACGTGCTGGTGAACGGCCCTGCACTGCCGTTTCAAGAAGAGTATGAGCCAATGAAACAATAGCAACAACAGCGCAGTGAATGGCGCCATGTTTCGCTCGAGTACTCCGTTCTATTTCTTTCATGGTACCACTGAAAACACATCCACGGAGAACAACAGCACTACCAACAACGCCAACTACTCGACTCACTTGAAGTTCCTTGACCTTTCCTTTCTTTCCTCGCACGTACGTAAACACGCACGTGCATATACGTGAACTCTCACATGACAAGAAGCTTACCAATTTTCTTTCCAAAATTACTGTTATCTGTTGTCAATCCAATCTAGGAAGCCAACAGCAACAACAACAACACTGTTCCTAACGACAAAGCTTGCACGTTGATACAATGGCGTCTACTGGCGATGGTAAGGTGAAGCTGTGGGGCGGCCGGTTTCAGAAGAGCACGGACAAGAAGGTCGACGACTTCAACTCTTCGATCCGCTTCGACCAGCGCATGTACAAGCAGGACATTGCCGGCTCCATCGCGCACGCCCGCATGCTGGGCAAGCAGGGCATCATTTCTGACAAGGACAGTGAGGCCATCATTGCCGGCCTCGAGGGCATTCGCCGCGACATTGACAGTGGCAACGTTGAGTTTTTGGTCGACGCGGAGGACATCCACATGAACATCGAGGCCATCTTGACCGAGCGCATTGGGGAGGCTGGCAAGCGCCTTCACACCGGCCGCAGCCGTAATGACCAGGTCGCCGTCGACCTGCGCATGTACTTGATGGACGAGATGCGGGAGCTCCGCGTCATGCTCCTGCACGCGATGCACGTCTTCACCGACATTGCATCAGAGCACACGGAGACTATCATGCCGGGCTACACGCACTTGCAGAAGGCTCAGCCGGTCACGTTTGCGCACCACCTGATGGCGTACTTTGAGATGTTCCGCCGTGACTTTGGCCGTCTCGCGAACTGCTTTGTCCGTACCAACGTGATGCCGCTCGGCGCTGGCGCGCTGGCGTCGACCACCTACGACCTCGATCGCTTTTCCGTCGCCCAGGAGCTCGGCTTCGGCGTGGTGTCGCTCAACAGCCTTGATGCTGTGTCGGACCGCGACTTTGTGCTCGAGCTGTCGAGCGTGCTGTCCACCATCATGGTGCACCTGAGCCGCTTCTGCGAGGAGCTCATCCTCTGGAGCTCCCACGAGTTCTCCTTTGTCGAGATGGACGACGCCTTCTCCACGGGCTCCTCCATCATGCCGCAGAAGAAGAACCCCGACGTGGCGGAGCTGATCCGCGGCAAGGCGGGACGCGTCTTTGGCCACCAGATGGGCCTCTTGACCACCATGAAGGGACTGCCCTTGGCGTACAACAAGGACATGCAGGAGGACAAGGAGCCTATCTTTGACTCGGTGGACACCGTGAAGCTGTGCCTGCCTGTGTTCTGCGACATGGTCGCGACCATGAAGGTCCGAAAGGAGCAGATGCTCAAGGGCGCCAAGGGCGGCTTCACCAACGCCACCGACGTCGCCGACTACTGCGTCAAGAAGGGTATGCCCTTCCGCGAGGCGCACTCTGTCGTGGGCCAGCTGGTCTTCTACAGCATCAAGCACAACAAGTCGCTCGACGAGCTGACACTGGAGGAGTTCAAGCAGTTTTCCGACCTCATCGACACGGACATCTACCACGCCATCAGCATGGAAACGTGCGTGAACGATCGCAAGATTGTCGGCGGACCGGCCAAGGAGACGTGTGAGCAGGCGATTGCCATGGCAAAGCAGTTCATTGCGTACGAGGAGAACTGCCCTTGGGTGGTCGCTGTGGAGAAGCCCGAGTAAACTGCCACCACGAGCGAGCGGGTAGGATGACCGATGCAACACCAAAAAATAAAAATAAAAAATGACGAAACTACAAAGAAGGAAAGGAAGAGTATGAAAACCTGCGTGTCTGTGCAAAAAAGCAACACGGCTGAAACACGACGCGGCGCGGCGATTTCGTTTCCAGCGATGAGAACAATATATGGAAGAGAGAGGTGTGGAAAGAACGAGCCGTCGTGGGTCTGCTCAAACTCGTGAACGATCAATCTCAACAGCAACCGCGATGCCGACTCCTCCCATTTTTTTTGTTTACCTCGCTTCACCTGCTTGTTGTTTTGCCAAACTGGCACGCAAACCCAGTTAACATGTCAAGCAGGTGATCTATCTTTTTTTCGCCTCGAGTTTTTCTGCCGCTCTTTCCCTCTATTTCCCTGTGTCTTTTTTTCTGCGCACATACTATTTGCGCATCGTTGGTGAAATGTGATTTCTATTCTAGCACTTTTTTTCTCCCTCCCACAACATTTTAATTGTTTGTTTTGTTGACCACGTTGTTACGCACATTTCTATTTGGTTTTCTTTTACTCGTCAGCTGCATGCCAGAAACACAAAAAAAGGTAAAAATGGGCAATGACACAGCACAAACGTGAATGAATGGTACACACAACGTGCGGCAGCCGTGCTACTCCTCACTTCCTTCATCACAGTAAGATCAGTATGATCACCCTTTTTTCCCTCCTCTTCGTTGTTCTTTGTTTCCTCTGGTGATGTCCTATGTTGCCTCCATCGTCGACATGACCTCTCAATTGAACACCTCTGACAAAAATCGAGTAGCCTGTGTTGTGGTTTGTGAGCTCATCTGCCCCGATGACACAACGTTTTTTTTCCCGTCTGTGCGCTGTTTGCTCTGATGCGAATTGTCTTCTCTCGTGTGCCCTTCCCGCCCGTTTCTTCCTCTCTTTCTCGCTCTGCGACTTGCGGCGTGCTCCACGACGCGACCTTGCTGGGCATTGCGTCCACCCTTCCAACCACGCACGTTCTCACACACACCATTACCCCCCCCCCCCCCTGTTTGTTTGAACTTCATCCTATTTTTTTGTTATTTCGTTCACACTGTCTCTCATGTTGTCACAGCTTCCATAAAAAACACTACTTCTACTAGCCAACCCCTACCGCGACACCCCAGTCACCCCCCCCCCTTCCCTCCCCAACACCCTCACATCATGAGCTCCCCCAAGCCGAAGGTCGTCCTCGCTTACAGCGGTGGTCTTGACACGTCCGTCATTATCCCCTGGCTCAAAGAGAACTACGACTACGATGTGATTGCCTGCTGCGCCGACGTCGGCCAAGGTATGGAGGAAACCGACAACCTTCGCGAGAAGGCCACCAAGTCCGGTGCCTCCAACTTCTACCTTCTCGACCTGCGCAAGGAGTACGTGGAGGAGTACATCTTCCCCACCCTCAAGGCTGGTGCGACGTACGAGGGCAAGTACCTGCTCGGCACGTCCCACGCCCGCCCTGTGATCGCCAAGCACCTCGTCGAGGTGGCGCACAAGGAGGGTGCCGTGGCCATCTGCCACGGCGCGACCGGCAAGGGCAACGACCAGGTCCGCTTCGAGCTCACCGTCATGGCCCTCGACCCCTCCCTGAAGATCATTGCCCCGTGGCGCGAGTGGGACATCAAGTCCCGCGAGGACGCCATCGACTACGCTGAGGCCCACGGCGTGCCCGTGCCCTGCACCAAGTCGGATCTCTACTCCCGCGACCGCAACATCTGGCACATCAGCCACGAGGGCATGGACCTCGAGGAGCCCGCCAACGAGCCCATGTACGACAAGCTGCTCAAGATGTGCAACACCCCCGAGCAGGCCCCCGAGCAGGCCGAGTACGTCACCATCAGCTTCGAGCAGGGTATTCCGAAGGCGGTGAACGGCAAGGCCCTCGGCGCGGTGGAGCTCGTGGAGGAGCTGAACGTCCTCGGCGGCAAGCACGCGATCGGCATTGAGGACATCGTTGAGGACCGTCTGGTCGGCATGAAGTCCCGCGGTGTGTACGAGACCCCGGCCGGTACGATTCTGTACAAGGCCCTCGACAACCTCGAGTCCATCTGCCTCGACCGCGACACGCAGTCCTTCAAGCGCCAGTCCGCGATCCGCTTCTCCGAGTTGGTCTACGACGGCCGCTGGTTCACGCCCCTGCGCGAGTCTCTGTCCGCCATGTACGACAACATGGCCGCAACCGTCACTGGCGAGGTGAAGATGAAGCTCTACAAGGGCAACCTGACCCCCGCTGGCGTCACCTCCAAGTACTCCCTGTACAACGAGCACATCTGCTCGTTCGGTGACAGCCAGGAGCTTTACAACCACCACGATGCCGAGGGCTTCATCCGCCTCTTTGGCCTCCCGCTGAAGGTTCGCTCCATGATGCTGAGCAACAACGGTATGTCTCTGGATAAGAAGTAAAGCGGCCAAACGAAAAAAAAAAAAGGAGAAGCACGTAAGATGCCATCCTCAGCAGTCGTGACTGACAGAACGGAGGCAGCAAACACTCATCCGCACTCCCCAAAAAAGTGTACGTGTGCGTGTGTGCGGCTTCTGCTCGTCAGCTATTCCACGGGTGGTACACACCCATCTGCGCTGTCCTTCCTTTTTTTTCTTGTTTTGGTGAAACGCCTGTTTTTTCTCTTTTTTTCTTTCTTTTAACTATCCGTCAGTGAACAACGCGTCACCGCCAGTCGCACGTGAAGCTCATCCGCACCACTTCTCGTCCGTCCTCGAGGCACGTGCGCGGTGGTGATGCGACACGCCACTGTCAATACACAACACAACACAACACAACAAAATTTAAGTGTCTCGACGACCCTACACAGATGCCCATTGCCCACGCCTTTCACACCACTAAAAGACCTCAGTGCCACGTGTGAGGGACGTGGGACGTGCATTTTTTTTTCTTGTCGTCCGAAGACCGTTCTTTCCGTTGACACGCATCCACCTTATTTCCATATTGTTACTTGTGTATTTTTCCAGTTTTTGTTCCTTTCCTTGAAGTACGGATTTACTTCACTCTGTTGTTTTTCTTTGATAATCCGCCCTTTTCCCCCTTTTTTTTTCCCCCAAGCCCATGCAGAAAAAAGTGTACATGCTGTAGTACTGCACTCCTCTCCGCAGGAATGACACCTACTTCGTGCGCTTCTGCATTAAACCTTTCCAAACAAACTAAAAAAGAGATCCATGTGTCTCTCAGTCCTGTGTTGCTCATTGTCCTTCTCTTTCAATCACAAGAAAAAAAAAAGTTCCCCCTCACGTTTCTCTCAAGAGGCGCCGAGGATGTGACCTTTCTTGTGTTGTCGGACTGCTTCTCCCCACCAACAACAAACCGTATCTGAAAACGAAAACCGGAACAGAGGCAGCAACTGACGACATCAATACTCTGTGCCTCACAGCCTATGGAGTACACGTACCTCCGTAGCGACAGAACTTGATGCTGAAAGATGCTGGACAGTTTAACAGTCAAAACTGACACAAAAAAAGCTATTAAGCTCAACGGAAGTGTTAAACGACAACACCAAGGTCTGTGATCGGCCAACGCAAAAAAAAAAAAAAAACGATACACGACACATGCGTGAGAAAAAGAAAATACTCCACAGAAATCATGAACAAAAAGAAGGCCACCGTGCCCAAGGGAGACATATCTGTGCGTGTGTGTTGCACCATACCCCCTGCAAGTAGCGATTCAGTGCGCTGTGAGGCAGAACGACACGGCTCAGAACCTTGCCCCCACATGTGAACGGCTTGGACCCCTGCCCGACCGCACAACCTCGTAAGCGTGCGCAAACATGCCATATACGACACAGTGCAGAGGCGGCGCCTTGGCTTCCCCTGCGCTGCTGCGCGCCATGTCTACTTGTGTCGGTCTCAGAGATCTGCCTGGCTAGCTATCTTCTCAATCTCTATCCATCTTTCCACCCCTTTTTACCTGCTTGCTTTCGTTTTAAACACATCGTCTTCTTGTCACATGTGCAACTGGCGTTTTCCTCATAGGTTCGGCATCGTGTCGGTTCATTAGTCATCGGAATAGTTTCAGTTCAGTAGTGCCGTCGCTGTGTCGAAGATAAGGTTCAAGGCACCGAAGAGTGCTGCTGGTCGTATTCTTCTTGTTTGTTTGTTTGTTTGTTTGTTTGTTTGTTTGTTTGTCTTAAAGTGCTCACTTGCGTTCCCCTCTTTTTCTTCTTCGAGTTTCTCTCTGTCTCGATCCTTTTTTTTTGACACTCTTGACAGTAGACATTCACCTATTTACTTATTTACTTCATTAACTTAACTTAACTTATTTCACCCCCCCCCCCCCTGCCAGTTGCTCTCTTTNCCCCCTGCCAGTTGCTCTCTTTAGTCACTGTGTAGCCGTCGTTTCCTCTCTTTCGTACCTCTCTATTCTCTGCACAGTCACACCATCTACTTCCGTTCCACGTGGGTACCACCGTCGCTTTCCTCCCTTTTCAATGGTGCGCTCATCTTCGTTACCCGTTGTGGTTGACCCTGTCACCGATGAGGCCGCTCGCGTGCGCGAGGACGCGACCGATACCGCACAGGCATCCCACGAGTCAGACGAGGTCTCGTCGCTCTTCTCGCGATGCACGCCTGTGCCGGAGGAGGACGAGGAACTGGAGGCGGACGAGGCGGTCCTGTTGCGCGCGCAGCGCAAGGGTTGGGTCGAGGACGGCGTCCGTCGCGTTCATCTCTGGGGCCCCGAGCCGCCGTACGTGGAGTGCGCCGAGGACCGCGCCACTTGGTTTCAGCACCTGTACTACGGCTGGATCGGCGACTTTATCTACCGCGCCGCGCGCTCCAGCATCAACGCGGACGACCTGCCGCCGCCGCAGCGCCACACGCGCACGCACTACACTGGACGGATGCTGTCTGACCAGGTACACAAGGACCTCCACGCGGCCCAGTCGTGGCACCCGTACGTGGGCTGCGAGGTCAAGTACAAGGGCGAGGTCGAGACCAGCGGGTGGCTGCGGTGGGTCGGGTACGTGCGCCAGTCGGACCACCCTCGCGCGCTCGTGGCGGGTGTGGAGTGGTACATCGCCCCCAGACACCGCCGGCACGCCGATCCCGCCGGGCCTGCCGTGCTGCACGACGGCGTCGTCCACGGCGAGCATCTGTTCCGACCGCGGTTGTACCGGCACCAGTCGTCGTGCGAGCCGGTGGACTGCATTGAACTGTTTCCGCGCCGCTCCGCCGCCCCGCCGCCCCCAGCGAACCCGGACTTGATGAAGAGCCTCTTCCGGGCTCACTGGTTCCACGTGTGGACGCAGGCACTGCCCAAGCTGCTCACCGACCTCGCGGCTGTCTTCATCCCGGTCCTTCTGGAGTACTATGTCGTGTACTTGGAGGACTCGAGCAGCTCGGTGTGGATTGGCGCGGCGCTGGTGTTTGGCATCTTTGCCACTAGCATCGTGCAGAGCTGCATGGGACACAAGTTCGACCACGTCGGCCAGCGCTCCGCCGCCATTTTTGAGACATCCTCGATGGCGCTGGTGTTTGAGAAGGTCATGAGCATGTCCCGCAAAGCGCTCAGTCTTCCAGAGCTATCCGTCGGCCACATCATGAATCTCGTCGGCAACGACGTTGACAATGTTGCAACCCTTAACTGGTACATCATGTACTTTTGGAGTGCGCCGCTGCAGCTCATCTTGTGTATTTTGCTCCTGTGCCGCCTCGTCGGCTGGTGCGCACTGTCGAGTCTGCTCATTCTTGCGCTGACGTTTCCACTGCAAGGCGTCATTTCCAAGTGGGAACAGGAGGTCCGCGAGGAGATGATGGGCGTCATTGACAACCGCATCAAGCGCACGAACGAGCTTCTGTCTGGTGTGCGCATTGTCAAGTTTATGGGCTGGGAGCCGATGCTCATCTCGTTGATTGAAAAGGCACGCGCGCAGGAGCTGCGCTACCTCAAAAAGATTCAAATTGCGCGCGTGGCGTTCATGTTCGTCGACAACGCCACACCAATTCTTGTCATCTCCACTGTCTTCCTTCTGTACAGCATCACCGGCCACGAGCTGGAAACCAAGGTGGTGTTTCCGTCGATCGCACTGCTCAACACGATGCGCGTGCCGTTCTTCATGATCCCAGTCATTATCTCCGCCATGCTTCAGTGCCTCGTCTCCACGCGGCGTCTCACCGTGTTCATGGAGTGCGATGACATGACAACCACCCTGCGCGACGTGAAGCAGCTGTACCAGGACGGCGCGTCCGCGGTCTTTGATGACGCCGACGTCAGCACGTACGTGCCGCGGCAACTGCCCAAGTGCCAGTCTCGCACCACCGGCATGCTCCAGCGCACCATGCTGTGGTTTCGCCGCCGCGGCGTGCCAGAGACGGAGTGGGTGCTCGCGGCGCCGGAGCCGTGCGTGACAGCAGCTGGTTCGCCGACCGCGGCCGAGCAGGCCGTCGAAGAGACCGGTGCCGCCCCAGCGCGTGACGAGGATGACGGCCACCTGCACGAGCTGTACGCCAAGACACTCTTGCACAAGGTGAACGCGGTGGTGCCAAACGGAAAGCTCACCGTCATTGTCGGCGCGACGGGCAGCGGCAAGTCGACGCTGCTCGGCTCCCTGCTTGGCGAGTACGAGGTGAGCAAAGGGAGCGTCTGGGTGGCGTCGAACATTGCGTATGTGCCGCAGCAGGCCTGGATCATGAACGCGACCATGCGCAACAACATTCTCTTCTTCGACGAGGAGAACACGCCGCGCCTGAACGAGGTACTCCGTGTTTGCCAGCTCGAGGCGGACCTCAAGGTACTCGCAAGCGGCCTGGAGACTGAGATTGGCGAGAAGGGCATCAACCTGAGCGGCGGGCAGAAGGCGCGCGTGAGCCTTGCGCGTGCCGTGTACGCTGATCGTGATCTTTACCTGCTGGACGACCCGCTGTCTGCGCTGGATGCGCACGTTGGCTCCCGAATTGTCGAGGATGTCATTCTAGGCACACTGAGCTCAAAAACACGCGTTCTCGTCACCCACCAGGAACACCTGCTCCCGCGCGCCGATCACATTCTCGTGCTGTCCAAGGGCCGCTTGGTGTTTAGCGGCGACTACACGGCCTACCTCGCCGCGAAGGCCCTTCTTGTGGCGACCGACGAGAACATGTTCGAGACCTCGGCCGCACCAAGCGACGCGGACGACGAGGGCTGCGCGAAGGACACAGTCAACGATGCAGACGGGGTCCCTTCTGAGCAGTCCGAGGCGGCGGACGAGAGCACTGGTTGCCCCGGCGGCGATGGCGCCCCCTTCTCGCGCGCGATGTCGGAGATGGCGGGCTCGGTGCGTTCCGTCATCACCTGCGGCAACGCGCGATCCCACAGCGCGGCCCAAAGCGTCTGTGGCGACGGTGCCGAGGAGATGCCCGCCGATCGCCCCGCCGACGACGGTGCCACGCTCATGACAACCGAAGAGAAGGCGATTGGCAGTGTACCGTGGTCCACGTACAAGGTGTACATTGAGGCCTGCGGTGGCGTCAAGAGCTGGGTCATTGTCATCATCATCTTCCTGCTGACGGAAGGCGTCAAGGTGATGAACGGCATCTGGCTGACCATGTGGGTGTCCAACAGCCTGCACTGGGACAACTCGGTGTACTACCTGTACGGGTACCTGGTGGTGGTGTTCGCCGGCATGTTCACCGCGCCGATCCGTGCATATCTGTGCTACCAGCTGATGCGCATTGGCAGCCGCAATATGCACAAATCCCTGCTTGCCTCTGTCGGCACGGGCAGCATGCAGTTCTTCGACACGACGCCACTGGGGCGAATCCTGAATCGTTTCACCAAGGACATTGGTATTCTCGACCAGACGCTGAACGACAGCTACCTGTACCTGCTGGACTACTTCTTTTCGATGGTGTCCACGGTGGTGATTATGACCGTCGCGCAGCCGCTCGTGCTTGTCGCCGTGGTGCCGAGCGCGTTCGTGTACTACAAGCTCATGCAAGTGTACAGCGCCTCCAACCGCGAGACCCGCCGAGTCAAGAGCATCGCGCACTCGCCCGTCTTTACGCTGCTCGAGGAGTCCGTGCAGGGCCAGCGCACCATTGTCATCTACGGCAAAACGGACGTCACGATGGCCCAGGCATTCGAGCGTCTCGATGTTGTGTACCGGGCCCTGTACATGCAGAATGTGGCCAACCGGTGGTTGGGGACGCGTCTCGAATTCATCGGCGCCGTCATCATCAGCTTCGTCGCGCTGCTCGGTGTGCTCAACAAGGCATTTGGCTTCTCCGTGAGCAGCGTGGGTCTCATCTCGTTCGCGCTCACCACCGCGCTGACCCTGACGGAAACTCTGAACTGGCTGGTGCGTCAGGTTGCCACCGTCGAGGCCAACATGAACTGCGTGGAGCGCATTGTTCACTACATCCGCGAGATTGACCACGAGGACATGCC
>JASANQ010001037.1:1944-15873 GCA_030849645.1 Wallacemonas sp. Wsd | reverse complement strand
GGTGAGGGCTTTAATGGTTCTGTTGGGAAACAGAAAGGAGAAAGAGTTATTAAGGGTTTTTGGTGGGTTTGAAAAAGTTGTGTGAGCGTTAGGTTGCTGCATGCCATTGAAGAACAACAAACAAGGTGAGCATCAGGACGACAGAGAAAGTGGAGTTGGAGATGGAGACATTAGATATTAGAAGGTACGGTGCGCAAGAGGCTCTGTTTGGTAAGTGACCACAGTTCATGGGAAGAACAAGTGACGTCGTCCAAATCCGGTGATCTAAGTGTTGATGTCAGTTCAACGGGTGTGGTCCTGTAGCTGCGTACACATGCACAGAGACGTGAACCGGGAGGTTCATCCCGGTTCCACCACAAACCTGTGCGTGCATCGGCAGCAAGCTGACGACTCGCATACAAGACATCCAGGCTGTGGATAGAGCATTGTTATGATTATCTGTGTGTGTGTGTGTGAACAGTTCTCCAAATATAGACGAAGCACAACGAGGTGACACGAAAACAAACCACCAAAGAACGCAGAAAACGTCACAACGTGAAATTCCAACGAGAGCCAGAGCGTCACTTAGTTCACAATCTGCTTCCACATCATGCCGCAGACACCAATAAATTTCATGCGCTTCACTTCTTGTCCGGCAGGGTCGTGGAACACCATTGAGGCAGAGGCGAAGAGTGCGCGATCGCGGAACTGGAGCTCCAGCGGCGGGGCGGCCGGGCGGCTGCCGGCGCCGCTCTCGGGCTGCGCGGCGAGTTGCTCGTGGTAGGTGCGAGAAGTTGCCGCCAGGTTGTCGAGCTGCTCGCGCAGCACATGCATCGGTGGGTGGAGCGTCAACAATTCGAGCTCGCGCTGGCGTTCCTCGGCAGGCTTCACGAGCACCACACCGTACTCGTCGGTGAAGCTCTCCGAAAAGCTGCGATCGCGCGAAAAGAGGAGCCGCTTGCGCGCGACACGGGCCTCATCCTCCTTGTCCGCCACGTCAATGTGGAACTTCTTTTGGAGCCACTTCTTGTCAGACGCCGCGCTCGCGTGCGGTGTCGTGGACGACGGGGAGGCCTTCTCAGATGGGCTGTTGCCGTCCGTGTCGTGCTCCAGCATCTCACGGGTGAGTGGGGGAAAGAGCTGATTGAAGGCCGGCTCAAGGTGCCGGCGATCCGCGAGGTAGCGCAGGAAATGCCCCTCGGTGGGTCGCAGCACAACCAGTCCGTACACGATGAAGCCAGGCACCACCAATGCACGCATCCACCACAGAAGGGTTTCCTTTCGGCGAATCTCCTCTGCGCGGGTGGCGAGCTCTGCCGCGGAGCTGGCTGCGTGCGATTCGGTCGTCGACGAAGAGACCGCGCGCAAAAGCATCGAACGGCGGAATGCGCAAGGAAACGCCATTGTCCCGCCTTTTTTTGTTGTTGTTGTTGTTGTTTTTATGTGTGGTGATTGTTGCTACCGATGTTATGTCGTTCGCTTCGTGAGTGTCAACGTGAGTGTGTATGTGCGGCAGTTTTTTCGTATATATTTTTGTGTGTGATGGGTGAGTGGGCCGACGTCAACTTTCTTGACACGATGGACAGTCAGACGAAGAACAAGGCGAGAGTTTGTGCCAGAGCAATATGAATTCAAACGGGTATGTGAGATGGGTGGTGGTTGACAAGTTTGTGCTCGACGAGAAGCAAATTGAGCTGTTGCCGATGTTGTGTGCAACGGCGCGGAGGTGAGCCAGAGCACGGAAAAGGAGAAGTTCAGTGAGTAGTCAGTACTGCGTAGTACTTCTCACTCTTCCCACTCGCAACGCCGTGCAGGTAAAATCGAGGCGGATCGAACATGGACAGTGGTGACTCGCTGGTCGCAATGAGAACGAGCCGTCACATCACGACTCGAACGTTTGCAATGCGCAGCGCGCACGCGACTCGGCGACACGCGAAAGCTGCCGATTTTGATTCATGTGTACTTGTGATATTGGTGGAACTGTGGTGTTAATTGTAGGTCTCCATCCCCGTTGATGGCGAAAGAGGGGAATGCAGAGGACTCTGTGTTGCGTAGATCAGACATACTTGGAACTACAAGAACGGGTGCACGCCCGAGAGAGAGAGGAAGAACAAAACGCCCAGCCCACTACGACCAAAATTCAGTAGGCATCTGAAAAATGGCAAGAAGAAACAAGAGGTAGAAGAAGGCACAAGACTTAGAGCTGCCTCACACAACAGCTGGCAATCAACATCGGGTACGCCGAGAAAAAGAAAAAGACGTGAGTATCGACGAGACAGGACACGAGATTGAAGCGCAAAAAAAAAAAGTTAACGCAAGTGCACCGATCGGATGGTGGGTTACATGTATGTCACATTCGTTCATGCTACAAAGAAAAAAGAGAAAAAACTGCCAGCAGAACCACACTACCCTGACACATCGGTGAACAAGACGGAAAGCAAACAAAAATGCAAAACTTCTTGTGGTAGCAGATGCGTGAGCCCATACGCACACACACATGAAGAATCAATGCCTCCCCATCCTGACCAGTCTCTCTACAAAAAAAAAAAAACTGGGAAAGCAGGACAAGAAAAATGGTAAGATAAAGTCGTGCCTAAGCTATTGCAGCATCACCCTTGAATCGATGTCTATGCACCGAGACAAAGACGAGGAAGTGGAAAGGGAAGAACAGAAAATGGAAAAGGAAATGTGAGCTGGGGGCCAGTCGCAGCTGCCGACAAGCGAGACAGAGAAAAAAAAGTGAGGCAATGACGTCACCCAACACGACAACAATGCAGACGCGAGTGGACTATGAGAACCGGGGGGAGCTCCACGCAGACATCTGGAGGAAACAAAAAAAGGGGGGCAAAAAGAGGAGAAGACTGGGTCCAAGAGGAAGAGCTCAGTGGCACCCGTCTATTGAAAGTACGTGTGCCACGGCGCTCTCCCCTACATTCGAATGACATGAATGGAAGTGTGCACAAGGTGAATGCAGATTGTTGTTGCTGTATCGTTTCTTTTTGTCTTCTTTCTCTCGGTGTGTTTGTGCGCATGTATATGAAAAGTTGCTCTCAAGGCTGGCATCACGTCGAGTTCTTCTTCACATGTTTCCCACCTCCGCCTCTTGTTGTTTTTGTTTCTGTTTGTCCTGGTCTGCTTCTGTGTGATGGGCAGTGCCTTAGGCAGTGCCTTCCTTGGCACGCAACGCGTTCAGGTTCATCATCGCCGTCGCCACCGCTGCGGCCTGGAGACCACACAGGGGATAGCGGAAGTCCACAGCGAAGCGATCATCGTCCTGCTTGCCGAACAGCATCACCACCTTCTCCGGCTCCCGGATCGACACCAGCTGGAAGTTCTTCTGACTGCCCTTGGTCGCGCGGCCGTGAAAATCGAGTCGATAGCCGCGCAGGGCATTATCCCAGGTTGCCTCCTTGTTCTTGAGGACGATGATGTTGGGGCTTGTGGGGTTGTCGATAAACTCGCGCACGAGCAGCGAGTGCGCGCGCCACTTCTTGACCGTGCGCCTCCCGTCTGGCCGGGTCTGCGCAGCAAAGGTGGGGGCCTGTGAAGGGGCCATGGACGGCGCCAACGTGTCCTCATCGTCCGAGTTGAGCAGCGCGAGGTCAATGCCAGCGCGGCTGCCGCCGTACAGCGAAGTCCCGCGACCATCGCGCAGGAACTTCACCTCGCCGCCCTCGAGCGGGCGAATGAAACCCGTGTCCTCGTCAATGGCGGGGAGAATGACGTGGAAGCGGCGCTGCCCGTCCTCGGCGGCATCGAAGAACACAGCTGCGATCTCCTTGCGCGTGGTGGCGTCGCCCTCGCTGAACAGAACCGACTCGAGCCCCGCCGCGCGGAGCGACGACTTGCCCACGTAGCTGGCGGGGTCGGTCATCAACTGCGTTTCGTTGACGGAGAAGAGCACATTCGCGGGGCCCTCCTTCACCGTGTACTGCTTGCCTTGCACGCCGTCGCTCTGGTCGACTACAGTGCGCTGAGCCTTGAGCGAGTGCGGTGCGGCCGCGAGCACAAACTCGTTGGTGTGCTCCATGTAGAAGTAGTAGTTCATGTTCTTGCTCGACATCATGGCCTTGAGCAGGCTGGCCGAGCGATCGCGCCGGCGCTGCACGTAGCATTGCAGCAAATGACGCCTCGGGCGGTAGTAGAGCCGGTCGCGCGGGTCCTGCGGAAGAATCGATTGTGACGCGCTGTACACCGACATCGCGTCGCTGCCTTCCTTGGCCGTCGGCCGCACAAACCCGCTCGTCGCCACCCCACCACCCGCACCGCCCTCGGCGGGCCCCCCAGGGACGACGCGGCCAAACGCACGGTCAATCGCGTCGCTGGTGAGCGGTGCCGGGGCGGCCTCCTGCGCCTTCGCCTCCTCCCGCTCTCCGCGGGACGATGACTTGCGATGTCGACGACTGCGCTCGCCGTCCTCGTTGACGTCCGAGGACGGGCGGGCACGCGCCTTGTTCGGCGCCTCGCTGTCCTCGCCGTCGCCGTCGCGTGATTTGCTGTGGTGGTGCTTGTGGCGTCGACGCTCGCCGGTGGGGTCCTCGGCACTGACGCTCGGGCGCGGGGCCCGCGTGGAGGGAGGGGCGGGGGGAGGGGTGGTGCCCGCGTCGGACTCGACCACGACGGAGCGGCGGAAATGACTCGAGGAGCTCGGTGGAGCCGGTCCGCTCGGCGGGGCGGCGGTCACCTGGGGGCTCCGGTTCTCCATGAGTGGGAAGGTCGCTGAGGCAAGCAAACGAGCAGACGCGAGAATGCGTGTAAACAAAAAAAAAACGATGAAGTAAAGCAAGAGCAAAGTCAATCTGATCGCCTGGAAGTCTTTTTTCCTTTATCAACTATGGGTCCACTGTTTGTGTGTATTACTTGTGTTCCGTCCTGTCAGACTGTGTCTGTGTGTGTGTGTGTGTGTGTGTGTGTGTGTGTGTGTGTGTGTGGTTTTCTTTTTTCTTCACGTTGTCAGCGTTCAACAGAGCGAAGAGGTTGCAGAAGCAGAGGACGAAGGGTAGGAGACAGGCTACGTGGTGGAGGGCTGTCACGCGAAGCAGGCTGCTGTCTGTATAAGGAGCAAGGAGTCGTTAAGTCGTCTCATCGTGGCACCGAAGAGTCACGTGTGTCACGACTGACCGTGGCAAGAGAGCACTAGGCGTAGCCTGCCCAAATGAAAGAAAAGACTGAATACTTGCAGTGCTGCGAGTGCAAGACTGAGAAGGCCGATCTTTCACAGCATATGAGACGTCACCAACAGTCGATGTGTGGGTCCCCCTGCAACCCTCTGGAGACTAGTTGGGACACTCACACTTTGCTATAACATTCACCGCTGGGTATTGTGTTTTGTTGTTGTTGTTGTTGTTGTGTGGTGTTCATTGCGTGACAACGATTTAATTTCTGATCTGTGAAAGTTAAATGCGTATATCCTCGGGCGAAGAGGGAAAGAAGTTCTATTAGTCATGGTGGGTAACGATGCGGCCGCACGGGGACACGTAACGGACACTCTCGTCAGGCAGAGGCAGTGAAGGACGCGATCAGGTGAGTATGCCTCATCAGAGGTTTCACCGCGCGCACACGGACATACTTCTTGGCAGGGCATGTGGTGCACTCCTCACTGATTGCAGTTGCATCAAGCAAAACACCCTCACATGCGCACACACCTTCTTGCACTCGGAAGCCTAGTCGAGCAAACGGAAGTCGTCCTCCTCCTCCTCCTCGGCAGGCGCGCGTCGCCGCTGCTGCTGATGTGCCGACTGTGGCTTGCGGCCACGTGCGCCACGGCGAGGACCACCGAACCCCGACGCAGAGCTCCTCGCCGACGACGACGAGTGCACCGAGGCACTGCCCTCGTCCACGCTCGACTCATCCGCGATGCTGTCACCATCGTCGGGCCGCACGTTCAGGCACGACTTCTTGCCAGCGTGCTTGCCAACGGTGATCTCGCGCAGGAGGTACGAGACGTGGTCGCCACCGGCCAGCTGGCTCCCGCGGGCGGTGTTGTGGATGTGAAAGAAGATGGAGTCGCCGCTGAGGTCGTCCAAAATGAAGCCAAACTTGCCGTCGATCACGTCGCGGACGACGCCGTGGAAGCGGGTGGTGGCCGTGTCCGTGCTGATCGGGGCCCCTCGCACCGCGTGGCGGCGCTCGTTGCCGGCGTCGATGATGACGCGCTCCGCCCGAGGCAGGCCGCCGTCTGCGCGGGCGCCGTCGTCCGTGTCGACACCCGCGAGGGACGCCGAGGCCGGCGCGTCGGCCACCGATGCGAAGCGAACAAAGCGACCGACGCCGAGCTGCGCGCCAGGGGCAAGGTCGACGTCCTCGAGCGCAAAGGCGAAGCGCGGGGCGTCGGCGTGGTAGTAGCCGCGCGTGTCGAGCTCGGAGATGACGCCCTCGCTGGTCGCCGCGTCCCACTCGACCACCTTTCCACTCAGCGTCGGCGGGACAATGGGGGACTCGACGCCGGTCTTGCTGTCGTAGAGCCGCACGCGGCTGGCGACGTGCATCGCGGACGACGCGCTACCTGCAGTCTCGGCCGCGTTCTCGCCGTCCGGGGCGGTGCCGCGACGGATGGCGTTTTGACGGCGCGCCTCGAGCTGCTCGGGAGTCAGCGGACGCACACCAAACGAAATGCGCTCGCCCTCGGTCACGTAGAAGCCGCCACCGAGCGCGCTGCGCGTGAAGAAGTATTCGCCAATCCACTCCTTGTCCGCCGCCGTCGCGGCGACCGAGGCCGCCGAGTCCGTGGCCGACGCCGGCTGGGCAGGTGCGGCATCCGTGGTGGCGGCCTCAGCGTTCTTGTCCGTCCGCGGCGTCGATGCCCGTGCGATGCCCTCCGCCAGCACAAAGCCGTAGCCGCGACGGTGCTTGAAGGCGGTGACGGTGCCGTGGAGTCGAAGACCACGAGGGACGGCTCCACGCGCCGTCGGAGGCACAAACAGGCTGGCCGTGTTTTGGAAGAAGCAACGAAAGGAGAAGCGCAGCATGGGTCTTCCTCTAGTATTTTCGGGGGGCTCTTGCGACTGCTGTGTCTCGCTGCTGTTTTGTTGTTGAGCTGTTCTCAATGGTGTGGTTCTAGTTCTCACTCAATCCTGTGTCTGTGTGCTCTGAGAAGAGGTTTCGTCAAATGGTGGAGTGCACAAAGATCGAGTAAAGGGAGGGGGGAGAGAGAGAAATTGGCGAGTAAAGGATTGAGAAAAGAAAAGAATGAAAAGTCAGAGTTGATGTAGGTAGAGCAAAGCTCCCGGCGATACACCGAGGCTAAAAAGAAGCCAGATGAAGGACAAAGGGGAGGGAGGGATACGTGCACCATTTCGGATGTCGGAGGCACAGCTCGCTTTCGTACCGCGTAATCGGATCCAAATGGTGTTGATGTGATTGTTGCTTTTTTGGTGGGTATGAACAGAGAAAAGAAAGAACGGGGGTGGGCAAACGATATACGATGTCCTACTTGACTGACAAGTAGGGGAAAACGAAGGAAAGATGGACAAGTTGCAAAACGATGAAGGTAGAGTAGACACACATACACAAGCGTGCGCACGGGCACAACGAGTAACAGGTAGAAAAGAAAGAAAAAAGAAGAAAACAGCCATGAATTCCAAGTCTACTAAAAGAAGAAAAGCCCCACCTAGATCCAACTTGATCACACCCTCAGACACACACATATTCAGACAAGACGGCCCTGTGTGTGTGTGTGTTTGTGTGTGTGTGTATGTTTGCGTTTTGCGTCTTCTTCGTATATTTTTTCTGGTTACATGGATCTACCGCCAGAGATACTTGGAGAGCATCAGCACATACACCATGCCGCCGGCATTGGCCGCAAAAAGCCAGCGCCCGTCTGCGGAAAAGGTGAGCGAGGTCACGGCGACCGCGCCGTCGCCTGGCGCAATAAAGTCCGTCCGCATCACCTCCTCGTTTTCGAGCGCGCTCGCCTCCGCGTCCGAGTCCGTCGTGTCGGAGGTGGCGTCGTCGTCGACGTCGGCCTCCTCCTCCGTGTTGGAGCCTTCCGCCCCATCACGACCACGGATGCGGCCGCGCAAGGGCTGGCCGAGGTAATCAGCGGCCCGGCGACCGCGTTTGATGCCCGGGTGCAGCGGCACAATCGGGGCGTTGGCGTCATCGCTGCGCGTGGTGGCGAGCGGGCCACCGAGCATGACTTTGGCGCACGGCACGGTGACGGACTTGTACAGATTCCACAGCGACACCTGTCCAAAGGCATCACCGGCGGCGAACAGGCTCGTGTGCGTCGGCGACCACTGGAGGCACGTGACAATGGAGAGGAAGCCGGACAAGGGGATCACGGACTGGTTCACCCAGGCCACGCACGAGCCGTCCGTGGCGGCGGAGACCACGCACGTCCCATGCGCGTCGGCGTGCGTGTCGTGCTCGGTCAGCTGCACGCCGGCCGCCGCCGCCGACAAGGCCACCGGCTGCACCGCCACCGCCGTGACGATGCCGAGGTGCGGCGCCGTGCTACCCCCGGTCGCGCTGCCCAGGCCAAGGCCCCACGTCTTCATGACGCCGTTAGTGGTCGCCTGCATCAGCAAGCCCGGCGAGGACCCGCTGCGCTCCGTCGAGGCCAGCCGGTTCGAGTCGATGGAGAAGGAGGCGGACGCGAACGGGTTGCCCACGGAGGCGGCCAGCGGACTCGACGCGCTCTCGGCACGCACGCTGCGCTCTGGCGACGAGCGAGAGTGGATGCTGGCGCCGCCCACACCACCGGCGCCTCCGCTGCGCTCGCCCGCGCCGGTCTTGCCCGACGACGGCGGCCACAGCGGGGTGAGTTCCACGACGCGGTTGTCGCGGTTCGTGCCGCGGAGCACGCAGCCGGTGCTGGTGCCGAGGATGACGTCCATAATCGCGCCAGTGCTCCGCATTGTCGTAAAGGCGGCGGTGCTCGCGAGGCTGCCGAGAAAGCGGTTCCCCGTGTAGGCGCTGCGCGAGGTCGTCGGCATAGACGGGTCGAGCGCGCTCCACGTGCACATCTTTCCTTCTTGGCTTACCGTGTACAGCTGAGGGGCGTTGAAGTCGCCGTGAATGCCAATGTGCAGCACAGGGCCCTGGTGCGCGAGCGGCGAAGGGAAGCTCGACAGCGTGGGGCGACGAGGACGGAGGAGGTAGGTGCTGTCGGAGCCGCTGGAGGCCACCGCCTTGGTGCGCAGCTGCTTCGCGCTCTGCGCCGCCCAGTCATTGTGCAAGTTCCAGCACACCACGCGGCCGCAGCGCAGACCGCCATAGAGCGTGGTGGGTCGCATCGCGTCCGTCGCGAGGCACGTAATCTCCGAGTCGCAGACCAGCGGTGTGACCACCGTCAGCGTGTCCGCCACGGAGCCGTCACCGAGCTCGTGCAGCGCCACGACGGTCCACGCCACGGCCAGGCCAGGCGCGTTCTTCGCCAACGCGCGCATGCTTTGCTTCAGCGCGGCACCGGTGAGGCCGTGACGTGGCCCGGCGCCGCTGCGCGAGGTGCCCGGCGTCGGGTGTGAGGAGGGCCCCGCGAAGCAGTGCACGCGCGAGGTCGCCGAGGTGCCCCAGGCGTAGCCGGCGTCCGTGAGCGCGGCCTCGCGCACGGCCATGTCCAGCTCCGGCTCCTCCACCGTCGCGAGCGCCGGCGCCACCGAGGCGCCGATCGTCGGTGACAGTCGACCCCCGCCCCCACCGGAGGAGCTGTGGTCCAAGCCGCCAATGCTGTTGGCCGCGCTGATCACCAGCTCCGACGCGCTGGGTGAGCGCTCCCGCTGAGGCCCAGCGCCACCCGCGACGGCACTCGCCGACGGGAACGGCGGCTTCGCGTAGGCCGCGATCACGCACGGGGCGAGCTGAGGCGGCGCGGTGCCGGACAGCTGCACGGGCAGCGCGGTAACGGCCGTGCTGCGCACGAGGCGCCCCTTGCTGCCAATCAGGATGCGGCTCGACAAGGCGCACACAGGAACGCACTGCGGCACGAGCATGCTGCCCTCCGGCAGCGCACCCCAGCGATGAAAAAGAGAGAGCCCATCGCCCTCCACGGCGCTCACTGGTGCGGTGGGGGTGCGGCTCGGGGCCGCCGCGGTGGTGGTGATCGGCACAAAGGTCGTGGATACAGCGCGGGCCGGCGGAGGGTCCGACTTGTCCGCCGCTGTGGTGGCGGTGCCGGTGGTGGTGGTGATGTTGGTGGCGGATGATATCTGACGACTGCCCTCCGTCTGGGGCGAGGCCGACGCCGTCGCTTGGCGAGCCACGGGCTTGCGGGCCTCTGCGGGGGCACCTCGTGGGGAGACCACCGGCTTCTGACCCGCGCCATCCGTCTGCACAGCGCGCACCGCGATAGTCGGCTTCGTGGCGGTCTTCTGCGCACCGGGCAGTGGCGCCGCGACGGCGGCCGGACGTGTCGGTGTGCTTGCCCTCTCCGGCGTCACGGCGACATGCGCGGTCGGCGCACGCGGGCTAAGCGGGCGCTTCACCGGTTCGGCCGTCTTGACTGGCGCGGCGGCGGCAGGGGCGGCGGGTGCCGTCACAGCTGTCGGTGCGCTGGGCGTGGGCGGGCTCGCCTTGTGCGGACTCGGCGCGCGCGTCGCTCGCTCTGGAGCCTTCGCGGGGCCGACGGAGACAGCCGCAGGAGGTGCCGCCGCCGTTGTGGAGGGAGCCGCACTGCGCGTGGGCGTGCTCGGGGCCGCGCGGGCCGAGGACGCGGCGGCCGCTTGGGCTCTCGCAGGAGAGGCGGGCCGCGCCTTGGTCACGGCGGCGGCCGCACGCGGTGGTGGGGCAGCCGCGCCTGTCGCCGCCGCGGTGCTGGTCGGGTTTGCTGGGCTCGCCGGGGCGGGAGCAGCGGCGCTCGTGTTGAGCTGATCGACGAGCTGCTGCTTCTTCAGTCGCGCCGCGCGCAACTCCTCGAGCTGCCTGCGCTTCTCAGAGAGGTCCATGGGCGGGGTTGACAGTGTGCCGTGCGTGTGGTGAGGTGAACTGAATGGGAAAGCGAACGACGCGCACTGTTAGGACGTCAAATCGGAATAAAAAATATGCGAGGAGAGAACGTCACGGAGACAAGAACAAAAAAAAAGCGGTTTCTCTTGTGCGGAAGCCAAGGGGATTTGGTTTAGTCACTAGCGATCAGGAATGGGGCAAGGAAAACAGCAGTACTCGATAGGAACCAGGTCACAAATGTGTAATGCTTCTCCATGTCGAGAAAAAGAAGGGGATTGGGAAAGCAAAGCAGACAAAGCCAACGGTGCACGGTGGAGAGAAGAGAGGGTGCTATGACGTGTACACACAAGCAGGGCTCGTAGTCAAGCCTGTCAACTGACGTGCTGGCCTACTCGTGACAGCAAAAAGAGAGAGGCACTGCTGGACACAAAAAGTCGTCAAAAGGGAGCCAACGATATCGCGGGGTGAATCGCACCTCGCTCTCTCGCTTCACGCATTGCAGATACTGATGACTATCGTTTATCATGAGACATTTCGGGTAAGTTTTCAGAGATTTTATGGGCAGCGATGCGACGAGAAAGGTGCGGTGCAGCCCGCCTTGTACAGGGGGTAATGAGACCCCGAGACGGGTGAAATATGGTAAAATGAGATAAAGAAGCGACACAAGGGAAAGAACACCACCGGACACTCTCCGATGCGCGCCAGCGAGATGGGGGCCTCCGAGCCCGCTAGTTTTGGGCACGGAGGGATCCAAATGGAAAAAAAAAGGAAAAGAACGGTGTCGGCGAAAGAAAAGGGGAATGGGGGTCAGAAATGCGATAAGGTGATGTGGGGCAAAACAGGGCTCTCACCCATCGTCGTCCGTGCTGTCCTCATTGTCACTCATGTCAGCGTCATCTCCGTATTCGTCCTGCATCTGCATGCTCTCCACAAACGGCTCGAAGTCGCTGTCGATGGCACTCTGCAGCAGCTCGCCCAGCCCGCGGGCGGCCACAAGCCACACATCAGGGTCATGCACGTAGCGCACGACCTGGCCCACCGTGCCCTTTGCCGTCGGGTGGAAGTCCAGGTAGAGCGTGGAGCCGCACGTGTCGTCCGCGAAGGGGAGCAAGTCTTTCATCGGCCTCCCGCGGTCCACCTCTTCACTGCATTCAAAGTCCACATCAGAATCACTGGAATCATCCCCCGTCTTCCCGTAGAACTCGTCCAGTGTGCGGCCGTCAGCGCGGTAGCTGTGCTCCGTGAGGATGCCGGCCACGGACAGAAGTTCATACACGCAGCCTTTGCATTCAAGAGCGTAGGTAGACACCTGGAGGCGCTGCAGCTCCTCGGCACTGTCGATCCCACGGGCGGCGGCGGACGGAAAGCTGCCGTACGACGTGCCGTTGGTGATCGCCAGTAGGTCCGTGAGCTCGCGGGGAAGCGTCACACCGGGGTATGCCGTCGCCAGCTTCCGGCTCTGCGCTGGCGTCACCCCGCGCGCGTGCTCCAGGGCCTCCGCGCAGCCCCGGGGCAGGTGTGGCTTCAGCTTCTCCAGGTAGAGGCGCGCGAGTCCAGGGGGGTACTGCACAGCCGGCTTGCCGACCGCCTGGGTCGTGTTCACGGCAGCCTTCATGGTCTTCTTGAGAGTCGGAGCGGGAGTTTTTTTAGCCGCTTTCTTGGCGGTCTTCGCCGGAGTCTTCTTGAGAGTCGGAGCGGGAGTTTTTTTAATCGCTTTCTTGACAGCCTTTTTGGGAGGCATGTTGAGTGGGAGGTGCGAAAATGAGACTGCGCGCAGTTGTAAGCAAAGGCCTCACAAGCACAGAAAAGAAGGGGATAGGGAAAGTAAAGCACACAAAGGCAAAGCTGCAGGTTGGGGAGAAGAAAAGGTACAAGTGGGTGTGGACACAAATAGAGCTTGGAGGCCAGCCTGTCAACTGGCGTGCTGGCTGGCTCGTGGCAGCAGAAAGAGACCAGGTTGGAGGGCGAGAGGGAGACGGACCACACGGTCTCTTCCTCCCCCACCCCCGTCCCTTTTCTCACGTAGTCGAATGAGAGGAAGAGAGCAGATTCAGTGCCAAAAAAAAAGGAGGAAGCGGATACTGTGGGCACATACCACATCGCTCCGGCACGGATGCACGCCATATGATTGCGTCACCTTGTTGTAAAAGTCGCACACACGATAGGGGAAATGCGCTTGGTGATTGAGGGGTTTACTTGATGCCCATCGGAATGATGAGGGACAGAGAAACATCGAACAGTTGAACTTGTGTCAGCATCGAAGAGGCGGAGAAAAACAGGTGTGGAGTACAAAACAAAAAAGATCATCTAGAAAAAAAGGGGAAAAAGGCGTGTTGAATCTATGTAAAGTGAAAATATTGAATCAAAAAAATGGAAGTGTGGTGGCACGACTCTTCTTGTTGCACTCACGTGAGAGCAACATCGCGACGTAAAACAAAAACAAAGAGAAAAACAAAACGGAGATTTCACCTACTTGGTGACTTGGAGGACCTCTTGCTGCGCCTTCTGCACCGTGGATGTCAGATTGACACCCATCTGCGAAAGTGCGCGTGCTGTTGCACTGTACCTCTTAGTCACGTCTTGTTCGGCGAGGCAACTCGCATCCTCCCCTCGGCACCGGTTCTCCTTGCCGTGCTTGCGGTGCTCCTTGAAACGAAGGTTTTCAGTCTGCGCATCGACGTAGGCAGACTTGAGCACCGCCTTGTCCTTCTCTAACTTCTTCACGCGGCGTTGGGCGTCCGCCAAGCTATTGTCCAGTTCGCTCACGGTGCCACGCAGCTGCACCATTTCCGTGAGGCTCGCCTCGGCCGCGGCGTCCGCGGCCGACAAGGCTGCGTCGCGGTCGGCGAGAAGCGTCTTCGCAGTGGCGAGGTGGTCGCACTCCTGCGCGTAAACGCCGGCCAATCGTTGCTTCTCTTCCTCCTGAACAGCACGAGCGCCGTCCAGCTGCTGCGCGTACGTCTCGAGTTCCACACAGCGGGCCTGGGCCTGCTCGAGTTCGCCCTGCAGGCCATCGGCATCGGCACCCTTGGCCTCGAGCTCGCCTTCGAGCTCAGCGCAGCGGGC
>JASANQ010001036.1:0-15849 GCA_030849645.1 Wallacemonas sp. Wsd | reverse complement strand
GCCTCGGCACCTGCTTTCTCTGTACTCCTCTTTAAATTCGACTGTGCCCAGCCGCCAAGTCACTGTTATTTGCAGAGACCAGAAGCGAAAAAGTAGCTAAAGAAAACAGCGCGCTCTTCTTTTTCCACGCACTTGCCTCGCCGTATCTGCGCACCACTCCCTCTCTCTCACACTCGGTATTCCTTCCTAGCCAGAGTATTCGACAGACACAAAAAAACGACACTCGCGACTACAATGTTTCGCTGCGTCTCCCGTGCCGGTGCGATGAGCACCCCGATCGCGCTTTCTGCGATCCAGCACCAGCACCGCTGTTTCGTCACCAAGGATGAGCATGGTCACACCATCTACAAGTCGAACATGGCTTCCGCACTGCCTGAAATCGACAAGTACACGAACCTCTACACGTACATGCGGAACCGCTGGGAGGAGGCCCCACAGGACCGTCTCTGTGTCCTCCAAGCCGAGACCAATAAGCAGCTTTTGTTTGGTGAGATGGGCCCCGCAACGGACAAGATGGCGCAGGTGCTGTATCACGAGGGTGGTGTGCGCAAGGGTGACACCGTCACCATCGCCATGCTCAACACAGTGCTCTATCCATTGCTGTGCTACGGCTCTATGCAGCTTGGCGCCACCGTGTCTACCGTGAACGCTGTCTCCGCGCCTGACACACTGGCGTACTACCTCAAGTCCACGAACTCCAAGGTGCTGCTCGCTATGAAGTTTTTCCAGAAGAACGCCGAGGAGGCTGTGGAGATGGTGTTCAAGGAGACCGGTCACAAGGTGAAGATCATGTACCCGGACACCTTCCTGTCCATGCCCGGTCAGGAGGCCATCCCCGCAGACTACAAGCCCCTCGAAAGTGCCTCTGTCAGCGACACTGTCCTCATTCCATTCTCGTCCGGCTCCACTGGCATGCCGAAGGGCGTGCAGCTCACGAACCGCAGTCTCATCTCCAACCTGACCCAGTGCACCATCGCGATGCCCATTGAGAGTCACGGCTCGGCCATCTCCATTCTGCCGTTCTTCCACATCTTTGGCTTCACATGCTCGCTGAATTGCGTCATGGCGCAGCATGTGCCGCAGGTCATCATGATGAAGTACAGTGCGGGAACGTTCATTGACATGATTGAGAAGCACAAGGTCAGCTTCGCGCTCGTCGCACCGCCTATTCTGGTGTCCCTGGTGAAGAACAAGGACAAGCTGAAGAGCCGCGACATTAGCTCGTTGGTGGCGCTCCGATCTGGCTCCGCGCCGCTCACCCCCGAAATGGAGCGCGAGTGTGAGGAGCTCCTGGGCTGCTCCGTCGGTCAGGGCTACGGTATGACGGAGATGGCGCCCGTGGTGACCGCGCTGCCCATCAAATTCGACAAGAGCAAGCGCATCTACGGCAGCAGCGGTGAGCTGTTCCCCGACACGGAGCTGCGTGTGGTGGAGATCGACAGCAGCCAGCAGAGTGGTGAGGAGGAGTCTGCTGGCGTGGATGCGAAGCCCGGTGAGACTGGCGAGATTTGGTTCCGTGGACCTCAAATCTTCAAGGGCTACCTCAAGGACGAGGACACCGTGAAGGCCATGGCCGGCGACTGGTACCGCTCCGGCGATATTGGCCACTACGATGATGCTGCCGGTCACTTGATCATCACCGATCGCCTCAAGGAGCTGATCAAGTACAAGGGCTTCCAGGTGTCACCCGCGGCGCTCGAGGGCGTGCTGCTGCAGCACCCGTGGGTTCAGGACTGCCTTGTCATCGGCGTGCCCGACCCGCGCGACGTCAGCTTCGAGAACCCGCGCGCGCTGGTGGTGCTCAAGAAGAACCTCAAGAAGGCAGACCGCATCCGCGCGTCCGATGAGCTCATGCGCTACGTGATGCAGGAGTGCCCGCCGGAGAAGCGCCTGCACGGTGGCGTGCGCATTGTCGCTTCGTTGGAGCGCAACATGGCCGGCAAGATTATGCGCCGCCAGATCCGCCAGTCGGAGATTGCGTACCTGAAGGGCGTGGCCGACGGCACCATCAAGCCTGGCGAGCCGACGATGCAGGAGCGGCTCAAGACGGCACTCGCCAACACCACCAAGACCACCTCCATGGTGGGTATCTACGCGAGGCTTGTGTGGCACATCCAGAAGGAGAAGTTTCAGACATTTTTTGGCAGCAAGAAGAGCACCAGCACCGAAAACAACGGGAAGCCGTAGTGTGGGCAAAGAAGGGGGAGACCACGTAGAATGTAGCCCGTGAGAGGAAAACAAAGTCATGAGCCCCGGGGAAGAGAAGAATACCAAAATCAAACTCAAAAAGCAAAGCGGACACAAAACATTCTTGTCAGTGAAAAGCAATTTTAAAAGCTTTTTGTTCTTCTTATGTTCTCTTTCAAGCGGTACCAAATGTATACCCGTGCTATCGGTTTGGCAGCACACGAACAGTACCATACACATACTTGTTTCGTTGCGTTGCGCCTTTTACTGTCCTTCTGTTGTTGTTTGTTTGTTTTTGCTCTCCAATTTGTTTATCCGCCTCTCATGTTTCTCTCCTGACTTTTGCTTCGTGCTCCGGTTTTTTGTTTTCGCTTTCTTCATTTCTCTCTACATTGATCGCCAGATACACCGTATCTGCTGAAAATCTTTTGTCTGTTTGATACAGAGCAAGTCTTATGTGCGTGTGTGTGCCGTCGCCTTTTTTTTTTTCTCGAACACACATACGTTGGCAAGACCGTTCATCAAGGACGTCCTTACTGTAGGTTTTTTTTTTTCTTCTCCTCCTTATTTGTAGCTGTGGTGCCGTGTGAGTACCTTTTCTTTCACGTCCTTTTCTTTTCTTCTCTTTTTGCATGTTTTCCTCTTTATTTATTTATTTTCCTCCTTCAGTCTGACCCACGGATTCGTGTACAATCCGCATTTTTTTTCCTCGTCCTTTTTTTTTTTGTTTTCGGTAACATCTGCCAGCGTCAGCACATTTTGTGCTTTTCCCTCTCTTTCTTTTTTAGGAAGAGCACGTAGCTTTTCTTTTTGAAACTCCTTACCTAAGCTTTTTTTTTCTTGATCGAAAAAAAAAAATAACAACAAAACGAAACTGAAGATGCTATCGGTGGAGCAAACGTCAATATATACTTTTTTTTGCTTCCTTTGATTCTTGTTACGGGTGTCTCCGTGCGCACGCGCCACAGGGTAACAAAAAAAAAACAGTGCAGATCGCACAATGCTGGTGCTCTCTTGGTGCACTACCACACACACCTGTTAAACTTCTTTGTTTTTTTTTTTCTCCCGTCTTTCTGTGTTTTCCTTTTGTTGTAGCAATCGTGCATGGAGAAGAGCTCACGCGCTGGTACTCGTCCCTTATTTGCACCCTTGAAAGAATGAAGCAGTCAAGGCCTGCAAATCTCTTCATGTTCATAATTGTTTTTTTTTTTTTGAAAACTTCTGTTTGCGAACTCTTTGTTTTGGTTTCGAAAAAAAAAAAGAGTCAAAAGAAAAAGAAGTCTGAAAGCGGTAAATTACAAAACTATTTACAATGAACAACCAAAATGAACAAGAATGACTGACAACAAGTTTACGTCCCATCTGCACCTAGTTACAGGCGTCGTACTCTCTCACGCTTCTGTTGCCTCTGAGAGTGGACGACGAGATCGCTTACCACGTCTGTATTACGTGTGTTCGTCGGCAAGAGAGTATTTGTGTGTGGATGACACGGACGCGGTGGCGGTAGTGTGCAAATGACCCACGTTGGCCCTGAATACTTAGTTGTGCATGGGTAAGTATTTGCGCTACACCTTTTCCTTCTTTCCTTCATCTGCCTCTCTCTCTCTCTCTCTCTCTCACTCTCTGGCGTTTGTCTGACTCTTCCGTCAACACTCTTTTCCGGAGCTCTAGCTATCGCGTCGCGGTTTTTTTTATTGTCTTGCATTCTACTAATCTGCCTCTTTTTTTTTCTGAGTGTGTGCGCGTGCCTTCCACTTTTTACTTTTTGTGTTCTCGTTGGACTATTGGTCGATCTTAGAACGTGAATTTTCTCTATTAGTCTCGGCACTGTTGAAGGAGCAGAAGCGATCGGTGTTTTTCATCTCCTCTCGTGTTTTTGTTTTTTCATCGTTGTGAACTTCTTTTCAGTTCGCACCCTCGTTGCTAGCGTGTGCCTTTCTTCGCCACACTTTTTTTTTTCCTGCCCCCCTTTCCCNTCCTGCCCCCCTTTCCCCCCCCCCCCCCCCACACACTCCTGTACGCTATTGCCCTCTGTTGTATTTTATTGTTGCTGTTGCGTCTTCTTCCTCTTGTTTGCAGTAAACACGATGTTCCGTATGATTCGACGCGATGTGATGGCGTTGGCGACGCCGGCCTCCCTCTTTGCCTTGTCCCTCACGGGACGTTGTGGGAAGGCCAGTGCCGCCGCGTCACAGCCGCCTGCCCCGCACATTTACACATCCACGCTGCCCTCCATTATGCACGTGGTGGACCAGGAGACCACACTCTACGGCTACATGCAGCGGTGCTGGACGCGCGCTGATCCCAATCGCCCGTGCGTCATTCAGGCGGAAACAGGCCAGACCTTTCTGTTTGGCGAGATGCCTGAAGTGACGGAGCACATGGCGGAGGTACTCTACCACGCTGGTGGGGTCCGTAAGGGTGATGTGGTGAGCTTCATGATGCTCAACTCCGCCATCTACCCCGCCGTCAGCTTCGGCGTGCTGCGACTCGGCGCGACGATCTCCACCGTGAACCCGATCGGTGATGCACACTCGCTCTCTCGTCTCCTGATTCTCAACAAGACGTCGCTGGTGCTCGCGATCAGTTTCTTCCAAAAAACTACTGAGGAGGCGGTGGAGATTGTGCGCCAGGAGACTGGCCGCACGATCAAGGTCATGTACCCGGATACGTTCCTCAACATGCGCGGCACGCAGCCGATTCCAGACGTGTACACGCCCCTCGTTGGTGCCACGCAGCTGGACACGGTCGTCGTGCCCTTCTCCTCGGGCTCAACCGGCTCGCCGAAAGGCGTGGAGCTCACCAACCGCAGCGTCATCGCGAACATTGCGCAGGCCATTGATGTGTTCCACGCCTCGCCGGATGACGTCTCCATTTCCATTTTGCCCTTCTTTCACGTCTTTGGCTTCACGTGCTGCCTGAACGCGGTGATGGCCGCCGGTGCGACGCAGGTCATCATGATGAAGTACAGCGCTTCGGCGTTTCTCGACATTGTGGAGAAGCACAAGGTCACCTTCTGTCTGATCGCCCCACCCATTCTCGTCTCGTTGATGAAGAACAAGGAGAAGCTCAAGACGCACGACCTGAGTTCTCTGCGCGGTCTGCGCTCCGGCTCCGCCCCGCTCTCGGAGGAGATGGAGAAGGAGTGTGAGGCGGCCTTTGGCTGCTCCGTCGGCCAGGGCTACGGTATGACAGAGATGTCCCCCGTGGTGGCGGTGCTCCCGCACGTGTACGAGAAGCGTCACTACGGTAGCAGCGGCAAGCTCCTCGCTGACACGGAGATGCGCATTGTCAAGGTGAACAGCGACCAGCAGAGTGGTGTCGACCAATCCGCTGGCGTCGACGTCATGCCTGGCGAGGATGGCGAGGTGTGGTTCCGCGGACCTCAGATGTTCAAGGGCTACGTCGACAACGACGAAGAGACACGCTTGGCCATTCAAGATGGCTGGTACCGCTCCGGCGATATTGGCCACTACGACGAAGCCACCGATGATCTGATCATCACCGATCGCCTCAAGGAGCTGATCAAGTACAAGGGCTTCCAGGTGTCGCCCGCGGCGCTCGAGGGCGTGCTGCTGCAGCACCCGTGGGTGCAGGACTGCCTTGTCATTGGCGTGCCCGACCCGCGCGACGTCAGCTTCGAGAACCCGCGCGCGCTGGTGGTGCTCAAGAAGAAGCTGTCGCGGAAGAACCGCATCCGCGCGTCCGACGAGATTCAGCGCTATGTGATGCAGAACAGTCCGCCGGAGAAGCGCCTGCACGGTGGCGTGCGCATTGTCGGTTCGTTGGAGCGCAACATGGCCGGCAAGATTATGCGCCGCCAGATCCGCCAGTCGGAAGTGGCGTACCTGAAGGACGTGGCCGACGGCACCATCGAGCCGGGCGAGCCGTCCCTTGCCGACGACGCAGCTGCAAAGTTGCGTCTCTGGAAGAAGTACGCGCGCTTGGGCGGCAAGTACATTGAACTGCTGTGCCGCATTCAATATGATAAGTGGTTCCAGAGCAAGTGGTCAAAGAAGCGTTAGTGCGCAGCACCCGGTATGACAGATTGTTGATTTTTTTTTTCTGTTGGGTTGTTCGTCCGTTTGTATACCTTTTTCTAAAACCGTTTCGTTTATTTAATGTTTTTTCTTCTCTTCTGTGCTGCGTGATGGAGATTTGTTCCTTTTTTTTTTTTGCCCCTTCTACCTAATATCTTCATTGGCACACGCCAACAAGATTAGCAAGATCAAAAAGATCGACAACACAAGGCCACGTGTACTTCGTTTGTTTGTTTGGGTATTTTCTTACTTGGGAACCTCCAGCAGCGTTTTATTTACATCCTTTTTTCTCTCTCTCTTTCTTCTCTTTTCTCTTTTCTCGCTTCTTCCTTTTTTTTTTCTGATTATTTTATTTTTCCGGTACAGCTCTGCATTTGCTTTTTCACTGTATTGTTATAGTATCAAGGCCAGTTCTGATTTTCCCCCTCTTTTTCTTATTTTATTCGAGCTACGTGTGCTGTCCTCAAAGTCATTTTTTTTTTCTCTTTTCCCCCACGCGACATTTATGTTGGCGTTGTGGCTGTGCGCATCTTTTTCCTTCATTTACTTTTCCTTGAAACTCACACGCTGCGCTGCGTGGCGGAAAGAAAAAGAGAGGACATTAGAAAGAGCAGAGACCAAGGAAAAAAGAAGAGGATGTGGGTGCGAGGACGCATTCTTGCTCCACGTGACAGCGAGTACAACAGCGTTTGGTCTACAATGTGCATCCCGACTTTTTTTTCCACCTTTTCGCTGTTGTCGTTTTTTTTTCTTGTTTTCTTTTCTTTTCTGTCTTCAAACCTGACTGTCTTTCTCTCCTCTCTTCTCGCCATGGTCGGTCTTTCAGTGCTGTAAAGCACCACCTGGCAAAATAAGATGACAACGCACGCACATGTGGGGAATGCTATGTGGGCGTGCTCCGCGCATTTACTCTCTCTCTCTCTCTCTTTGCCCTTTTACGCCATGCGTTACGGTGAAAAGAGGAAAAATCGGACATCGTACTGCTTTCACCGTCTTTCAGGATCGATGTCTACTTCCTGTACTTGTCATCTGCAGTGACCAAGCGGAACGGTGAGCTTGCTCCTGATGCACACGATATGCACACATCCCAAAAAATGGCTCGTCATCTCATTCCCAACTGCTCCTCTGCCTGTTACGTCTCATCGTCACTTCTCTTCCTGTCCGTGTGGCTGCATTTTTTTTTTTGTTTGGTGGCAGTAGCAAAGAAAGCACAGCAGGACTCCCTCCCTTTCACACACAGACAAAAAAAACTAGGCTGTGAACAGACCCATCTGTGCGACCTGTCCGTCTTGTTACTTGCAATTTTTTTTTCCACTAGCGACATTGCACTTCTCAACTCCACACACTGAAAAGGGGAAAATAACACAACAACAACAAAACAAAAAGCGCTAGTACAAGCACACAAGTCCATGAGCGTCGGAAGCGGCCCCTCAGCGGTGCCCACCTATGTGGTGAGCGCCTCCTACGACAAGCAGATTCGCCTCTGGGACGCTGCCACAGGCCGCACCGTGCGCACCTTTGCCTTCCAGGACTCGCAAGTCAATCAGATCCAGATGGTGCCCGTCACGTCCCACCTGGCGGTCACGGGCTTCGGCGTCATTCGATTGTACGACACTGCCTCACTCTTGTCGTCTGGCACCGGGGCGGAGGCCGCGAGCGCGGGTCCGAACAGCGCCAACGCGGCCCCGCCGTTGGTCGCCTCCTTTGAGAGTCAGAGCACGATGAACTTCACCAGCGTTGGTGGCGTACCGCTGCTGCCTGTGAAGCGCCACGAGAGCGAAGAGACCGGTGACGTCAGCCTTGGCGGTGGCGCGGGCCCGCTGAACGAGTCCACCTCCTTTCTTGGCGCGACGTGCGTACTGAATGAGTTTGGTATGTCGACGATGCCACCGACGTACAGCACCGAGGACCCGCGCGGTCCGTACGCACCCGGTGTGGCGCTCTACGCGACAAGCGAGGACGGGCACCTCCGCTTCTTCGATGGACGCTCCATCGGTACGCTGCATGTGGTGAAGGACATCGCCACGGGGGCCTCCATCACCTGCAGCGCGCTCTCCCCCGACCACCGCTTCCTGCTCACCGGGAACCAGATGGGCATCGTGAGCGTGTGGCACGTGCCGACCGTCATTGCGAGCGCCTCAGACGACTACCGCCAGCGCGGACGCGCGAGCACAAGCGCGAGCGCTGCGACCGCTGCCGCCGCCGCTGCGATGGCGAAGAAGCCGAGCGCCGCCAGCGGTGCCGATGCGGAGAACACGACGGAGGTGCACGCGGATCCGGAGGGCGCCGCGTCCACCACCGCCCCCACCATTGCGGACACCGACGCCGACGAGAAGCCGCGTGGCACCTCTCGACAGAGGAAGGCGGTCAAGCTGAGCTACGAGGCCCAGCCCGGTGTGTTCAGTGGCCAGCCTCTGCAGGAGATTGCGTTTGACAAGGATTACAGCGCGATTCGCAGCATCGCCTGCGACCCGACCGGGCACTGGTTCGTCGTCGCCACCAACGCGGGCAAGTTGCACTTTTTGCGGTTCGCGCAGGACACGCTGATGGGCGGCAGCCGCACCCGCCGCGCTCGACATGGGCACCACGGCGCTCACCGCTCCGGCGAAAAGAACAGCGCGGAGACGGGCGACAGCCTGCACACGGACGGCGACGAGCGTCACTCGCTGTCCTCGCGTCTGGACTTTGGCGGGGCTGCGGGCAGCAGCAAGTCGTCGGAGGCGGCCGTGGCGGCCGCGCGTGGTCGGGAGTCGATCTACCGCTCTGCCCTCGTGGTCAACGAGCTGAGCTCCAACGCACGCCGCCGCACCAGCTCGGCAGGGGGCGGCTCCTCGCCGGGGGGCAAGGACTCGAGCTTTGCGGCGCCGACTGCGCTGCTTCCCCACGAGGGCTCCATGATGGGCTCGGCCGGCGGCAACACCATGGGTGCCGTCCTGTTGAACAGCCTCGAGCAGCAGCATCGCAGCCTCAATAGCGTCGCCGCCGCGGCAGCCGCGGCGGCATCCATGGCAGGCGATGGCACCGGTCTGGGTCAGCTCGGTAGCCCGCTGACGCTCATCACGACGGAGGCCCGCACGCCCCTACAGGAGGAGACAGAGCTCGAGGTGTTCCACAGCGTGCAGGCGCACTACAAGTACATCCTCCGCGTGGCCATTTCACCCAATGCGAAGCTGATCGTGACGTGCAGCGCCGACTACACCGTCGGTCGCTACGCCGTGCCCACCTTTATGCAGCCCGAGGCGCTCACCCGACACTTGACTATGGGCGACGCCGGCAGCGAACCGGCTGGGCGTATCGTGGACAACAGCAGCGTCGTCGCGGGGCTCGCGTCCACGACGTCGACGCAGGCCCCTCCTGGGGATGGGCAGGCCACCACCGCCACCGCGAGCGTGGCCTCCGTGAACGTGCCGGCAGACCGCCCATCGGAGCCGACGTCTGTGAGCCCTGACGCGCCGCTCGACAAGGCGGGCGGCGACGACGGACGGGAAGATGGCGATGCCACGACGACCACGGCCGCCACGACCACCACGACAGCCGGAGGGCCTCTGAGCGCCGCGGCCAGCGTGGAGCGTCAGGAAACCGCCGTAGGGCCCAACTCACGCCCGTCCAGCACTGTGCCTGCCCGCGATGACGCCGAGTACCGTGGCGGCTCTCTGAACTCCACCGCCGGTGGCCACGACGAGGACGACGACGCGGACGAGGATGCCGGAAGCCGCGGGCAGAGCTTCTGCGAGCCTGGCGCGGCCGCTGATGCGGTGCAGCTGACGGCGATGAAGCCGCTCATGGGCCACAACCGCTGGGTGTGGGACTGCGCCTTCAGCGAGTGCAGCCACTACCTCTTCACCGCCAGCAGCGACAACCACCTGCGCATGTGGAATGGCCTCACAACCGACCGTCCACAGTCGACCACGTTTGTGGGGCACACGAAGCCGGTCATCTCGGTGCTGCTCTTTGCGGAACAGAGGATTGCGCCGAACGCGTAGAGAGCGTATAGGGAGAAGCGAAAGGAAATCACGTCGCACACGTCACAGAAGAGAGTTGTCGCGAGGAGGAGGAGGAGAACAAAAAGAAAGATTGCAAGCACAGATCTGCGTATTTGACTAGCTTTCGCTTTTTTTTTCTTGTGCGTGTGCCTGTTAGCACACCATTGTTTCATACTTCGTTTTTTCTGTGACTTTCATTTTGTGTGTTGTGAGCGGAATTGACGTATTTTGATTGTTTGTTTCTCTCCTTGTCTTTTTTTTTTTGTGTGTGTTGCCCCAGTTGGACGGTCTGTGGGTGCTCAAGCATACTGTTCGTGATGGCTACTTCGCTGATGTGGATTGATACTCTGTAGCTTTTTGGTAGCGTGTATTATTTACCTTTTTTAAAACGTGCCTTCGTTGTTTTCGGCATTGGCGACACGCTGTCATTCAGAACTGATTGGCATGCGCACAGGCAAACACAAAAAAAAACTCAAAAAAACAGCACGATACACAATGTGAACAGGAGGACAGTGACAGCGCTATGGTTGGACCTGCCACTCTCTCACGGCATCTCGCTCAAACAACGGCAAGGCGGCCAATGCGTGCGCACTATACGGATCCCGAAGGCTGCATCACTTTCTCCTTCGCCTATGTCTTGATACGTACGTGTGTGTGTGTGTGTGTGTGCTCTTTTTTTTTTTTTTTTTGAGCAGAGCACACGATGCTCTCCATTTGGCATCCAGGTGCACGTATGTGCACGTATGTGTACGTCCATCCGCGCATGTTTTTCTACAACCAAGTACGGCCAGTAGCTACGCTCCTCTCAGTTGTTCATGCTCCATCTTTGATCTTCCACATTCTCTCTTGCTTTCTCTCTCTCCCCCTCTCTGCGTGTGTCCATGTGAAATATCTCAGCTGGTGCGCCTGATCACCACCACATCTCCCAGAAAGAAAAAAAAAGGATCACGCAGAAAAGAAAAATAAAAAAAAAAGAACGCGAAGATGCGTCCTGCCGTGCCTGGCGGGGCCTCTAGCTTTCCACGCCAGCTGCTCTCTCTGTGGACTGCCACAAGGTCGCTCAGCTCCGCCGGTGACAAGGGTCGCCACGACGACGACAAGGGTCCGTCGTGGGTGCCACGCGCTCCGGCGGCCACCACGTCCGCGTCCTCCTCAGCGCCGCCCTCCTCGCTGCCCTCCGATGCCGCACCGGCGCGGCGTGACGGACCGCGCACAGCATGGATGCCAGCCCAAGACGCGCAAAAGACCAAGCTCGACGATCTCCGCAAAGACAACGCGCACGACCGGCTGAGCTCGCTGTTTGAGCGCCATCAGACGCGTGCCCGCCAACACGCGCAGCCCGGCACGGAGACCTCGGCACACGCGCACGCGTTTGCGTCTGGTACACGGGCCACTATCTTCTCGGGCCTCGACGCGACCTTTGATGACGTTGAGGAGGCTGACGTGAAGGAAACCGGTGCAGCTTGGGAAAGCGAGGCGATGTCGCCCCGTCGCGACCGCTTCACCGTTGATGAGGATGCGATGGGTGGAGCGGACGGAGGACGGCCGGCGCGCGCCTCGGCACCGGTGCCGCGACGGCAACCCACGCATGCTGCCGCCTCGATGCGTGCACCCGCCACGCCCAGCACGACCACGCTCGACACCCTCGAGCAAGAGCTGCTCGACGACGCGTTTCACTACTTTGCCCCCGTGCCTCTCTCGACGAGCACGACCACGCCCGCCTTGACCGACAGCCGCTCAACGACGGCGCGCGCGAAGGACGCGGAGGCGACGTCCATGACCATGCCCGAGGTGACCTACGTGCCCGGGCAGCAGATCATTCCACCGGGCTTCACGCGCTATCGCGTCGACGTGCAGTACCAGGGTGCCGACTTTGACGGTTGGTACAAGAGCTCAACGCGGCGCCTCGTTCGCCGGCACGTGCACGCCGATGGCACCGTGCAGACCGTGCCGCTAAGCGCAGACGAGGAGAAGGCCGTACGCGAAGGCACGACGTCTGCCGGCGGTGGTAATGGTGGTGGTGGTGGTGTGCAGGAGGATGGGATCAGCACGCTCTACCACGCCAAGACTGTCCTGGAGGACGCGCTGGCCGTGGCGATGGATGTCCCGTCGGTGTCGGTAGTGGCGTCTGTCATGCCCGAGGTCGGTGTGTCTGTGCGCCGCCTGCCATGTCACGTCGACATCCCGAGCGACGTGGAGATGCAGCCGCGCACGATTCTGCAGAGGGCGACCTTGTGGCTCCAACAGCGCAATCAGCCACTCGCGATCCTCAGCTGCCATCGCTGTCGCAACCAGGACTTCCACGCGCGGCATGGTCACGGCGTGCGTCGCGTGTACTGCTACCGCATGCTCAACCGCGTGGCCCCGCCGCTCTTCGATGCCGGTTTTCAGTGGCACGTCGATCGCCATCTCGATGTCGCGCGCATGCAACGTTTCGCACAGGCTATGGAGGGCACGCACGACTACGGCTATTTTGCCGACCCCAAGATGGCCAATGCCCTGCGCCGTGCCGCGGCGTCAGGGGCGTCGGCGGGCTTCGCGACGCGCGCGATGATGGACGAGCACGAGGAGCCCCTCAGCCACGGACTCGGGCCTGGCCAAATCCCAGCCGCACCAAAGGTGCACGTTGAAAAAGGACTGGGCCATCTGGAGCGCGCAGCCGCGATGCCCACCTTCAACGAGTATGGCCAGACCGTGCTGAGCTTCGACGCGAAGCCGCGCCAGTACTTCAAGGCCGCCACAAACCTGCCCACTGTGCGCACCATCGACAAGATTCACGTTGTCCGTCAAGAAGATGAAGTATTGGTGTGGTTTGTGGGGCAGTCCTTCCTGCGCCATCAGATCCGCCATATGGTCAGCGTACTCAAGGCCAGCGGACACGGACTCTGGGATGAGCTCGAGCTCCAATCGGCATTTCAAGGTGGCTTCGAAGTGTCGCGGAAGAAGTTTCAGCGTGAGCGACTGCCCCCGGCTCCGGTGTGTGGTCTGACACTGTGGGATGTGGAGTACCCGCGGGAATTTCAGGATGACTATGTGCCGTTTGTGGACTCTGGACCGTACGAAGAGGTGGATATCTCGTCTATTCATTAACAACGCCACAAATGAAAAAAAAGGTGGGGCGGCACGGCGAAAGCGGAAAAAAAAAAGTGGCGGGAGAAAAAGGTGGTGAAGCGTCGCAGCACTTTTGGTATTTGAAAAGGGAAAACCTGTTTGGGCTATGGCCGGTGCGTGCGCGTCGATTAATAATGTTATGTTCTTTGGTATCTTTTGTAAGGAGTTTTTTTTTTCTTTGCAAGGGCAAGTCACTGTCATAAATTGCAGACGTAAGTGGTGATAATCAGTTTTTGTTTTTTGCGCTTTTGTTTGTTTGTTTTGTCTTCACAGATGTGTCCGCACACAGATACGCAGATAAAGAGATAAAGAAAGAGAGAATACCATGCACACCGTCTGCTTTTTTTTTTTTCATTTTCAACGCTTCAGTCGAAGAAACTATGCGCTCCATGACGCACGAAATCAGCGTAAATGCGCAGGATAAGCGCATACATATCCGAGTACAATACATTATCAGACTGCTCTCACGTCCCCATCATCGAACTGTCGACCAGTCTAGTGTACTGTCTCTACCCCGAGCCACTCCTTTGCATCCCCTCTTCATCTCTTCCACCACCTCGTCGATATCCACGTGCTTTCCCTAGAAAAAAAAAAGACTGAAAACAACACAAAAAGTAACAACTTACCTTTCCAATATTGGTTAAATACGTGTTTTCCTTTTTATTTCGTGGTTTGTTTCGTCATTCGTGCACTCACAGTGTTCTTTTCCTTTTTCTCTTCATTTATATATCCCTTTCCTTCTTTCTTTCCCTTTTGAACTCAAGCTTGCTGATCGCAAATGTACGCCAAACACAACAAGAACATCAATCGGAACAAGAGCTTCCACCCTCTTACCTATGGCAACCTGCGAAAGACCGAAGAGATTCAGGAGAAGCAGGAGCAAGATGCCAAGACGCAGGAAGAACGCACGAAGGAGCTGCACAGGGACCAGGAGAAGCGTCGTTACGATGACTTGGTCCTGAGTGCCTCCTCCACCGGCATGGGCGTCGGATTCAACGCCGCGGCCGCCGGCGGTTCTGGCGCGCTTCGCATGGTGGAAGACATTTTTGCCGATGACGACGTGGAACAGACGACTGGACCCGCCTTGTCCTCGTCGACGAGCGCGGTGCCCACTCTGGCGTCCAGTGCCGGGCAGCACGGCTCTTTTCTCGCCAAGTTTAAAAAGGAAGAGTCGGCAGGAGCGATGGCACCAGCAGGTAACGCGGATGTGGTGCACGCCGGCCACAAACGCGCGCGCGAAGACGACAAGACAGCGCCGTCCGACACCATCGAGGTGACCAAGACCACCGCGACAGTCACCACGGGCTTCATCACGACCAGTGAAGTGGCACGCCTGCGCGCGGAGCACGAGCTTGTCAAGAAGCAGCAGCTGGACCCTCTGCTCAAGGTTCAACGCCACCAGGACCGCACGGTCGCCGAAGCCGCGCGGGCACGCGAAAAGAAGGCAAAGCACGAGGAAGAAGAACGCTCGACGCGCGCTGGGAATGGCGCCGCAGCCGAAAAGTCCACCAAGCAAGCCATTCAAGACATCTTGAAAGACCTCCAAGCACGCCGCCGCTCAAGCAGCTGAGTAGAGGTGGTGGTGGTTTCCCTCGTTTTTTTTTTGTTTTTGCTTTTGTTTCCTGGTGATGAAGCACTCCCTCATCTGTCTAACATTCGTTGGTTCTTCTTCATGTTGTTGTTTTTTCTTTTTCTTGCTTTTAACTGATAAAAAAAAAATACGTCGATTCTGGTTTCTTCTGTATTTCGGCTCTCTTCTTCTTCCCTTGTATTTCTCGCATCATCACTGGACAGTTTACAGACAAACGTCTGTCACATGGAGGCGCGCATCATTGCCGTTGCATCTATTGCAGCTCCTGTCAGCACACCTGGTGCTTTTTTTCCCCCAATAGTCGCGCTCCACACTACATGTCATCACTACCCCCACTCTCTCCACTTTGTTTTTCCCTCGTGCCTCTCTATTGTCCATCGTGTTCTTGTTGTTGTTGTTCACACGCTGATCTCTCGGATGATAGCCTAATTTAAAGTCATCTTGACGACTCGCCACCTGATTGCTTCGATTGTGTCCGTTTTCTTCACAAGGAACAAGAATCGCGCACTTATCACAGCTTTCAGCATAGCAACCCCCTCAAACTCTCTATCTCCCTCTCTCCGATACAGAGTGAAAAAACAAACAAAGAAAGCCTTCATCAAAGAACTCTTTTCAAGAAATCCAAAGAACCAACTCTTGAAAAAAGTCAAGAAGGAACGAAAGAAAAAAAAGAAAATGGCTCAGAACCACGTGGACACCGTCAGCGTCGACAGCGAGCCCGTTGGGATTGCCGTCGCGCAGTCGGAACAGCCCAACTACGTACACCCCGGTGCCGCCAGCCTCTTCAGCTGCTGCCCCTGGGTGCGCCATGTGCCCATCGCGGGCTCCGCCGTGGAGGCATTCGGTCCCAAGTGCGTCAGCTCTCTCGGTCTCACGTACATCTGCAGCAAAGGTATCGGCAAGGCCCTCATCACGTACTCCCGTTACCCGATGTTCA
>JASANQ010001035.1:0-15832 GCA_030849645.1 Wallacemonas sp. Wsd | reverse complement strand
GCCACAAAGCCCTGTCGATATTAGCACAGAGATTGCCATTCGTACCGCGACCGGGTATTTTGCGCTGCCTGTGAAACTGCTGACGAAGCGGTCCCGAATTGTGGTGCAGCCGTCCGTTCTCGATTTTGGCACACTCGTTATCGGTGACTGCCGCAAAAAAACGATTTCAGTCGAAAACAACGGTGCATCGCCTGCATCGCTGACAATTTCAGGCACGTTCAAAAAAGTGGCCGAAAAAACGCACGAAAATCCGCAGACGGGAAAATCGGTGCCTTTTCTCACCGTGGACGCGCTGACGTACCGCATTGACGTCGGTCCCTTCTCGAAGCACCTTTTCGACGTCGTCTTTACGCCCTTCGAATCCGTCACTTTAGGTTGTGACGTGGTGTTTACCGAGAAAATCGATGACGGCGAGCGGAAGCACACTGTGCCCATCAAGGGCAACGCAACGGAGCTTCCGGTTCACATTACGACCGGTGACGTTGATTTCGACTGGTGTTTTTTCGAGTCAACATACTCGACTGAAATTCGCGTGTGCAACACATCCAATGTGGCGGCGACCGTCACACCGGTCGTGACACCTGCCCTCAAGAGTGTGGTTCGCATTGATCCACCCAACACGTGCGTTCAGGCTGGATGCGAAATGCCATTGCTGCTGACATTCACGCCACAACGCGGCATGCCGGAGTCTTTTGCGGCATGCATCGATTTTTCTGTGAAGGGACAGACACTTCCAGCCACATTTTCGCTCGTGGCAAAGCTGACCGAGCGTGTGCCCGCCGTGGAGTCGCCCGAAATCGACTGTGGCTCGCTCTTTACAAACGAAGAAGCGGGGTTTCCGTTAGCTGTGCGAAACCAGTCCACGCTGCCACAAATGATTGGATTTCTCTCCGTGCCGGAAAATATTCGCGTCTTCCCCGAGGTGGACACTGTCCTGCCAGGCGAATCGTACACATTTCAAGTGTGTGTGTTGCCACCAGGGCCCGGTGAATTTTCCCAGCAATTTATTCTGTGCAATGAATACGGCGACAAGGAAAATATTACCGTGTACGGGACTGGTGACACACCGGTTTTGTTCTTCTCGGAGTGCACTGTTGATTTGCCCCGGTGCGCCATTGGGTCCCAGGTGAGTGCGTCCGTCGTGCTCACAAACCTGTCAAAGCAGGCACAGCAGTTTTCTTTTTACACGCCCGATGTGTGTCTGACCATCTCACCGTCTTCCGGCTCCTTGAAGCCGCAAGAAGGTGTCGTCGTGCTCGTGACGCTGACGCCACCAGAAGAATTTGTGGAAGTGAAACGACCCTCGCGCGCAACTGGCGCAAACTCGACGGCAACAGCACCGGGTAGCAGCACTTCGGGCTCGAAAACAAAAAGGCTGAGGAGTCACACCGAATCACGAGACAGCTCGGTGACGCGCGAAAACTCCACGGAATTAGTGGCGTCCTACACCGATTGGGATCAGCGCTCCGGTGAGGCGTGGAGTCGACGACGGCGCTTTATTCTGCAGTGCCGCACGAACGACGGAACAAATAGACCGTCGAAGCTGCAAGTAAATTGCACTGTCGTGACACCACGTTCGGTGATTCGCCCGTTGGAAGTCCAATTACCTGCTCCGGTCGCCGACGCCGATGCGGCCAAGGGCACACGCAAAACACTTCGCGCACCGCAGCTCGACGCGCACACGGAGGTCTCGGCATTAAGCGCACATTTTCTGGCCGCAAAATGCGTGGTGTCGGTGGATTTCCACGAAGTGTCGCTCAACCATGCCACCACCAGTCTGTGCGTTATTCGCAACAACGAAAACCTGCCGTGCTTGTACAAGTTGCAGCCCACCGACCCGGTATCACCCTTCACGGTTCTTCGGTATCCGTTAACCCTGATTCCCCCTGGTGGCGAGGATGTGGTTGTCATCCGGTTTCACCCGACGGATTATGGCACGCATTCGCAAACACTGCGGCTCACATCGCAACCGTCCAACGATATTGTCATCCATCTTCTTGGGAGGTGCTGCTCCACTGAATTTACTGTCACCGTGGACGGCGCCGAAAAAACTGAAGACGATGCTGCGTTATCGGTAAAAAATGTTCATTTCGATGCCACGGTTATCGGAAGTGTCTCACGAATTCCTCTCCTGTACGAGAACAAGGGCTCTTTCCCGCTGGATGTGTCATTTGAGCAGGCACAGGGTCGGACCAACGCGTGGGTTCGCGAGCACACATTTTTCTTCAATCCAAGCGCGTTCACTATTCCGCCCCACGGTACGGTGCGCTCCATTGCTTATTTCGACCCCAAGCTCGAGGGACTACATGTGCAGCCAATTGTGATCAAGGCTGGTGGATTCGAGCACTGCATCGAATTCGAAGGCCGCGCGGCATCGCTTCCCGTTTACGTCGTTCTGCCAGGCGTCGAGCGAAATCCGCTTGATGAAGACACAGAGTTGGTGTCCCGCAACGGTGGAGACCGCGAAATGCCGATTTTTCTTCATTTTGCCCCTGGGGAGACGAAAACCATTGTTATCGGCAGCACAAAAGGCGGCCCTGGCTTTGAATGTGCTGTGGATAACTGGGACGACTCGTTTGCCAAGGCTGGATGGTCCATCAGCGGAACGGCGAAACAAGTAGTCGCTGGTGGATTTTCCACTGCAATTGGCATCACACTTGCGGCGAACGTCTCGGGTGATACCGCGCTGTCCTACTGTGCGTGTCGAATTGTGATTCGTTGCAGCGCAGACAGTGTAAACGATCGTGTCATCTTCGTACGATGTGCTGGGTCTTAGACCCTCCTCCAGGCTACGGGCAAAAAGTAATTACTATTGTGTGCGCGCGCGTGCAGCACCAACAATGTAATTTAGTGGCAATTCAAACCTGCAAACTGCGCGGCACGTGTCTGTGTGCGTGTGTTTAGATCTTCGAGCATGCACAGCAAAATGTCACTACATGTATTATAATTTTTCATGCGCGGGCACATGATTTCCGGCTTTGCGTTTTTTTGTTTTGTTTCTGTAATTCACGTGAACCTTGCATGGATATGTTGCCATATTCCTCAGTTTCTCGTAAATAGAACACACGAAGCGAAAAAAAAAAAAACGAGTCATGGGAAGGAAGCACAGGCACTCCAGCTGTGCATATATGTATATATGTATATATATACACATATATATATATATATATTACACAGCGACTGGTGGCTTTTTCCTCATGCTGCCGTGAGTACATCTAGTGATGGTGGACCACATCTTCTGCAAGTCTCTGTTTTATTGGGACGAGTGAGAGCTTTCCTCGGCATGCTGCTGACTGCTTCCTGTACTAACAGCAGCTCTAGGAGTTCTCCTCCCTGCTTCTTTCTTCCTCGCACCCCATTTCTCATCAATCAATCACGGTTCACTGTCCCTCTCTCCGCCTCCTCCCCTCCTCCCCCTACTCTCCGTACTCTCATTATCCTCCATTCTCTTACTTGCTGTGCGTCACTCACCAGAACACATCATCGAGTTTCCATCACGTGATTGCGATCCGAAAGCTTAAAGCCCAAACCACACCCTTTGTGAGCTGTCCATCTCTTCAACATCAAAAAGACCAAGTTATAGCCTGTGTCATCTGCGCATCGAGTAGTAACAGTGATCACTTTCCCTGTACACTCGTTCCGTTACACACGCAAGGAAAAAAAAAACTGTCACAGGATGCATGTTCACCCCACCGCAGTGATGAGTACCCCTCCGTACCCGTCGCCGAACGCCTTCGCTTCTGGCACGCCGAACAGCAGTGTCATGTCCATGCCCAACATCCCCCCGACGGCGTACATCCTCAATGGCGAGTCGCCGACTGCGCGTCAGCAGCAGCAGACCATCCACACACACCCGTCTGGCCCCGCCATACCGCTCAACACAAGCGCCGGGACGAAGCTTTTTGTGGGTCAAGTGCCAGCGGTGTGCTCGGAGGAGCAGCTGTACCCCGTATTCGCACAATTCGGCCCACTGCTCGAGGTGAAGATCATGCGGGAGCCCAACGGCCGCAGCAAGGGTAGCGCCTGGGTGCGCTACGTCCACGAAGAGAGTGCGAAGGCCGCCATTGCGGCCCTACACGAGCGACAGGTTGTCCCACCGCAGACCAATCCCCTGCGCGTGCAGCTGGCCGCTCCAAGCGGGCAAAAAGCCCACAGCTACGCGTCGCCGCCCGGCAACACGGCTGCACCGATGATTGTCCCCATTCCATACCAGCAGTCGCCGTATGGCACACCCTTGTACGCCGCCAATACGGCGTCACAGCAGCAGCAGCAGCAGCAGCAACAGCAGCGCCAGCAGCAGCCCACTTACTTCGCAGCACCGCCGACGTCGTACCCGTACGGCGTCAACCCCTCCATCCTCACAGTCCCACAGTCCTCGATTGTCGACAATCAGGCGATGATCGCGGCTGGGCAAGCTGGGGGACGGATGCAGCAACAGCAGCAACAGCAGCAGCAGCAACAGCAACAGCAGCAGCAGCAGCAGCAACAGCAGCGGGGTGGTGTGGCGTCGTACTACACCAACGTGGAGCCTGGAGCCCATCAGCGACAGGCAGCCATAAATGGCTTTTGCATGCCTACCTACACGATGATGCCGCCTGGGGCGTAGGTTTGGTCTCTTCAGGCTCTTCCACCCTCCCCCACCAATCTAGTGTTTCTTTTCCTCTTTTTCTCAATTCTCTTCTTCTTTGTTTCCCACACTCATCGGCTTCATTTCCTTGTTCTTTTCTTTGTTTTTTCTTCTTTTCTTCCTCTTCCTCTTTGCTTCTCTTTTCAACTGGTGTCTGTTTTTGTCTCACTTCCTGCAAGGGGCCTGTCTACTTTTCGTGTCCCTGTAGGCTTGGGCTATTTTGGTGTCTTGGGATAATGGTTTCATGTTTTTGTTTTTGCTTTTTGTTTTATTTTGTTTTCCCTACTAGTGTTTGATTTCTCTTTGATATTTTTGCTTGGTTTTCTTTGTCATCATGCGCTGCGACCCAGAGACTCAATAACCCGACCGTCTTTTTGCCTCTCTTGTCGTCCCTCCACCCTCCGGGTTGGGTCGGCCCCTTTTTTCCTTCATCTTACATGTGTACACACCTAGCTAGGATTTGCTGCACGGTGGAAAGTGCGTATGCACACATTTTCTCTTTCCCGCCTTTAACCAGTGATTCCGCGCCTCATTTTTGTTTCCCCCTTTCTTCTTCTTCTTCCGTTTGCCCCCGCCTTCATTGGGACACGCACAGAGTGGCTTGACACTGGCAACAGTGATTGTTCGCTATTTCACGCCGAACACTCACACTGCATCAGCTAATTTATTTCGCCTCCGGTTGTTGCCTTTTCCTTTCTTTTTCTTTTTTTGCTCTTTAGGTTGTTGCCCGGTGCGCTGCCATCAGCAGCTGCTCTGCCGTGGTTGAACAGTGGGGATTGGTCTGATTTTGGTGCCCCATCACCTTCGTTGCCATCATCCTTTCGCCTTTCTTTTCATCGTTGTCATGCACACTAGCTTGCACGGCGACCTCATGAAACGACTGCTGAGGTGGCGATGAGGATGGGAGTCTCCTCTCTCTCTCTCTCTCTATGTGTCTCTGTCTCTCTTTTTGTTTCACGTGTTCATGGTGCACGAATGAATTCGCTTCTTGGCTTTTTTGTTGTTGTTGTTGCTATTTGACGTGTTCGTATCGTGACACACCCACATCTCTCCGCGCCATCCATGTGTCGATTACTTGAACTGCGCTGGTGGTCAATGACTCCGAAGTCTATCCACCATCACCCCCGTGCTCAACACAAGCGCCTTCGTGGGGGGCGTGCACGCACGCGCGCACAACCGATAACCAGTAGAGGAGCATGGCGCCGGCATGTGTGGAGCACGTTTCAGTCGTGTCCACCGTGTGTATGAATGTGCGTGTTTGTTTGTTTGCTCCTCCTTTTTGCAAAGCCGTTGTTTGCGACTATGCCTCTCCTTACTTTTTGCGTCTGACTTGCTAGCTTGATTTTCCCCCACTGGTCCATATGTCTCTTCCTCTGTGATGTTTATCTGTTTCTTCATTTCGAAACGTGTTGTTAGCGTTCAGTCAAGTGCACGCTCACGTAGTTTTCTTTTCATCCGTTTGTTTTGGTATATATTTTCTTCATATTTTCTCTCTTTGCCCGTCTGATTGTTCCCGTTGCTTCACTTTACATCTCTCTTTTTTTTTTTTACCTTCTTCTTTTGTTTCTCTCCCTCTAGTGACGTCTCATTTGTCTTTGTATTTGTTGTGTGTGTGTGTGTATGCGTGTCTCTGTGAATTTCTTTTCAACAGTGTGTCATTGTATTCGCGTGCTCATGCGTTCTCTCTTTTTTCTTTTCTTTTCCCCTCTATGCTCCTTGCCTTTTTATAGGCTATTGCATTTTGTTTAGTGCGTGTGTACCCTGGCGCGCAGACTTAGAGTGTTCGTTTTCATATCTTGTACGTTTTCACTCCCACCCGTGTTTGGGTGCGTTGTCATTTTTCTTGCTCCGTATCATTTGTGCGTTCGATTCATCGCATCGCGTTGAAGTACAGCTCAAATTGCGAAGCTTGTTAAGAAAAGAACAGGTGCCCGTTGTGGTGTCACTTTCCTTTTTTTTCAAGGCTTGCATTCTCAACAACAAGAGAAGAATTCCAGCTTTGATGGGTGGGCGGCAAGTAAAAACGTCCTCGGAAAAAAAACTTGCTTTTTCCCTCTCCTCTTTTGAGGCGCTGTGGTCTTCTTCTTTTTTCCCCTCAGCCAATGTTATTCGTATATCTTCTTCAAAAACACGTTTACGATTTTTTCTTTCTCTTGTGCATCCTTCATGCGCGTCTTACTTGTTGGTACCTCAGCCCTGTTTTTCTTCAGGCCTTTTTCTCTCTCATTAAGCATGCCACGCAGCGGTTAACTTCTGCGAGGAAGCATGCGGATACAGAAGGCCGTCAATTCGGTTGAGTACTCGACAGCAACAACAAAGGCACCACGTTAGTCTTTTTTTGTTTGTTTTGTTTTTCCCCCTTCTGTCTCTCTCACCTCTTTATACCCCACTATGGGTGTCGAGATACCTGCCCACTCTCTTTTCCCCCTCTTCAGTCAACACGGAGCAGGTGACTTGTATCATGCCACTCACACAACGCTCGCATTGTTTCCACTGCGTCAATGTCCCTATCACGAAAGACGTTGCTTCGTTTGAGTGTTGTATTTTTTTTCTTCTTTTCTTTGTCTGTGTACGTTGATAGTTTTCGTTCGCATTTTTCTTTTTGTGGTGTCTTTGCCACCATCGTCCCTGCCGGCCGCGCTCATACGCTATCAAGAGCGAAAAGAGAGCGCGCTCTTTTTGCCTTGTCCATGCCTTTTTACCATCGAATATAGTTTGGGATTATTTAAAACAGTAGGTCTTCATATTTTTTTGGCGGTTGCATTTTTGTCTCTAATTTTTCATTTTTCTTCTTTCGCACTCTATCTTTTTCTTTTCTTCATGCACGGACTTCAAATGTTAAACCATGTCCATAAGTGTTTTTCTAATTTGTTTATCCTCTTGATTTCCTCTTCATCAGCGTGGTCCCTAATCCACCCGAATGCCTAAGCAAACTGACTCTCAGCATCAAAAAAAAAAAAACAACACATAATGAACTGGCAACAAGCACAAAAAAACAACCACACATGAGCCAAAGGGAAACATACTCAGTATTTTACTGGCCCCCTACCAACCAACTCTGTGCCCTTGCTAGTGCCATTGGCCTCCACCCTACTTTTTTTTTGTTTTCTGTTTTCCGTGCTTGGTGGACAGGACCACACAGTACTGCGCGCACCACGCCTGTGTGCGTGCGTGCGTGTGCCTACTTGGTCGCCTGTGACAGGGGCCTCTTTGGCTGGATGCGCTAGTCGACTCGGACTGTGCCCACGCACCCATGACCGCTGTGCCACCACACGCACATCACCTGATGAACGTGCCTCTCTTCTCCGTCAACTGGAACCCTCCCCTCCTCTACCTTCCCTGTATGTGCACACACCGTGTCACTGTCTGTGCATGAAAAGCATTCCACACGAGAAGCAGCTACACATACCACCATCGACTGTTTCACTCTTCTGTGTTTTTTCCACTTTTTTCTTCTTCTTCTTCTTTTCTCTTTGTGTTTTTTTGTTCTTGCCGCTGCAGTCACCGTGCGTACCGCAAGATGCAGCCAAACACCGGGATTGATCTAGACGATCTCTTCGGCACCAAGCCACCTGCACCACAGGCACCGTCTGGCGCCGCAGAGGACCTGCCCCCGCCCCCCTACGAGGGACCCACAAGCACGATCCCGGCCTTCTCTCCGCCACCACCACCATCGCAATCGCAGCCGTCGTACGAGAACATGCAATGGCAGGCCCCGCCGCCACAGCAGCACCAGCAACAGCACCAGCAGCCACAGCAGGCCTTCTCTCCTCACGCCCAGTCCTATCACCAGGCCGTGTCCTCGCCGCCACTGCCCGCGCAGAACTCGTACCAGACGCCGCAGGGCTACTATGCCGCGCCACCCACCACCGCCGGTGCGTACCCCACTGCCCCGTACACGAGCCCCTACCCGACCGGCATGGCCTCCCCGATGCCCACACAGCCCACACAGCCCTCTCCTGTCGCCACGCCTGGCCCGGCGGTCTCGACCACTTCCGCCGAGGACGATGATCGCGCGCAGCTGGAGAAGATCATTCGCCTCCGCCGTGAGCTCGAGCAGGAGCAGGAACGCGAGCGGCAGAAGCGGGAGGAGCTGCAGACGTGGGGCTGTGCGCAGTGCACGTACCGCAACCCGCTCCAGGGCACCGCGTGCGCCATGTGCGGGCTGGCCCGCCCGGGCTACACCACNTCGCCCCCAACGAAGCCAACAACACGCGGTGCCAGGTCTGCCAGGCATTCCAGGCCAGCGGCACGCCCATCGCCGCGACCGGACCGCCGTCTGGCGGCGCCCCGGCCCCGGCCCCGTCCAGCACGTCCAACTGGATGTGCAGTGTGTGCGGTCAGGTGAATCCACCAAGCGCGGCCAACTGCCGCGTCTGCCACGGCTACCAACGCAACGGCACACCCGTGGCTGGCAACGGCCCGACGACGACGACGACGACGGCGACGACGACGGCGACCACCACTGCGGCGAGCAGTGCCGGCGTGCCGAGCCCGGCGGCCGCGACCTGGGCCTGCTCCGTGTGCACCTTTGAGAACCCGATCTCTGCGGCACTATGCGAGGCCTGCCGCACGGGAAAGCGGCCGCCCCATCTGGATCACGCCGCCACCACTCGCCCCAAGGGCGGTGCGAGTGCGGGTGAGTCCGGGGACGCCAAGAAGAAGACGTGGCCGTGCCCGACGTGCACCTTCATGAACAAAATGCGGAGGAGCAAGTGCGACATGTGCGGCAGCGCTCGCCCGGCCACGTACGCGCAGGAGAAGGCCGCTACCGACAGGGGTGAGAAGAAGCGCGAGGAGCAGAGCGACGATGACGAGGTTCAGTGGCAGGATGACAATGTGGCCAAGGCCTGCAACCGGTGCCATCAGGAGTTCGGGATGATGCGCCGCCGTCACCACTGTCGCAAGTGCGGCTACGTGTTCTGCGCCACGTGCTCCCCGTTTTACATTCTCAACAAGAAAACGTCCATGCAGGAGCGTGTGTGCGTGAACTGCTACGAGGCACAGAAGGACAAGAAGTGAGCCGGACCGCGCAGGAGTGAGACACGAAATGAAGAAAGAAACAGAAAAAGAGTCGAGTGAGCGAGTGGGTTGCCATGGTGGGGGAAGGGCTGCAGACAGGAGAGGAGAAGAGGGAACTCCCTCGTTGTGGCCTGTACCAGCCGCGTGTGTGGGGATGGGGGTTTGTGTGTGGTCGAATTGCTCTATTTATCGATTGTCATGGACATAATGCTGACACTTGCTTTCGTGCTTTCTTATTTTGCTTGTTGTGTCGCTCTCCACAAGTGCTTTTTTTTTTTGTATTTGCCCGTGCTTACCATCTCCCTGTTTCGCTCCCATGTTCTCACTCTCTCATGCACACACACACACACACACACACACACACACACACACACAAGTGCGTCAATGTATTGCTTAGTGCCCTCATAGCTACTTTTTCTTCCTTCTTATTGTATGTACGCGTGTTTGCTGATCTCTTCACTTTTTTTTTTTTTCGTTATTCCCTGTCTCTGTGCGAGCGTGCGCTTGTCAAGCAACCGAACAAAAAAAAAAGAGTATCAAACTGGAGAGATGGGGGGACCGCGCTGTACAAGTGTTGCTTTTGCTTTTTTCTCTTCCGGCCGTCCTCTTCTTCCCCGTTGGTCGCAGTGTCCCCTTCTTGCTTTGCATGTGCAGTTTCTATTGGCGTATGCTCAGTGCTCAACACCAACAACAAAAACAAAAACAACAAAAGAGAAAACAAAAAGAGTAGCGTTATTCTCCTTTCCTCTGACTTGCTTGTGGTGCTCTAGATGTCAGTGACTGAAGGCGAAAGGCGACAACGCCAGAAAGAGCTCTAGGGCATTCCTGGTTGCTCACTCCCCCCTTTCCTTTCCTTTCCTTCCCTTTCCCATCCATGTGCTTTTGTGCTACATGACTGCCTATCACTTGTTGACCTCCTTCCAACATCCCTTCCTCTTCCCTCCCTCCCCCCCCCCCCTCTCTCTCTCTCTTCTCGTTCAAATGAAACAACACAAATACAGCACTTAAGAACCATGGGCTTCTTCGACTCTGACCTGAGCTACCCCACGGTGCGCGCTGAGCGCATGAAGCACAAGCGCCGTCGCCTCGTCCAGGGCCCGAACTCCTACTTCATGGATGTTCGCTGCCCCGGCTGCGGTGGTGTTACGACCGTGTACAGCCACGCCACGACTGAGGTGGAGTGCAACGGTTGCACCAAGGTCCTCTCCCGCCCCACTGGCGGTAAGGCCAAGCTTGTGGAGGGCAGCAGCTTCCGTCGCAAGGCTGACCACTAAATACGAGAGCAATCCACTAGAGTGAGAGAAACGAAGGGAAGAACAACTTTGCAGTTTTCTTCTCTTCTCCTTTTTCTCACTTGTGCTTTCTTTAAGTGCGAAAAATCTATTTTTCATTTTCATTTGCGTGTGATTTTTTTCACATTCTCCGACACCCTCAAAAAAAAAAAAAGGCCAAGAGCCAAAAGTGACCAAACCACAACGGCGTGTTCCTCATGGGGAAACAAAGGAGAACCCAAGAAGGAAAGAGCTGCGGTCTCATCTCTGTAAAATACGAGGCGCCGGCTTTCCTTTTCTTGTCCTCTTGTCGGTACCATGGTTGAACAGCTGACGGACGGCCTCGTCTCGCACAGCGCGGCACATGCACGACGCACCGGAATCTTCCGAGTGTCTGTGCCGGTGTGGCAACACGGTGAGACGAACCGACAGTGTCGTGATGCTGTTGTTTCTCCCTCCAAAATAGACGGGCCACTCAGCCTCGCACACACACACACACACACGAGCAACTGTACTCGTCTTGGCATGCTCGTCTCTTTCCATACTCATGAATGATTGATTCTCCCTCCTATTCCCACTTGTTCTACACACTTCTTCTCTCTCTCTCTCTCTCTCTCTCTCTCTCTCTTTCTCTCACCATTGTGTGTATCGTCGAGTACTCTGAATGCCATCTGACCATAGTGGTGCTGCGCCGTCCGGCGATGGGTTCCGCCCGTCGATTCCGGTCGACCTTGTCGAGGACGACGAAGGCCTCCAGGTGCTGCTGAGCCACCTCAACCTCAGCTACACCTCCCCCGAGCAGCAGGTGCAGCAGGCAGACCCCTATCACGGCCTGCCCCTCTACGCCTTGCCCGATGAGCAGTTCCTGGAAGCCTCCGTTCTGCCGCTCCTCCTCCGCGGCCTCGAGGAGGTGGCCACGGCCCGGCCACGCGACCCGCTCGCCTTTCTGGGGGCCTACCTGATCACCAACAACCCGCAGCGCCGGGCCGTGGCGCCGAGCCTGCTGCAGGAGACGTGGTCCGAGTCGGAGAAGCAGGCCTACACGGCGGCCATGACGGGCAGCACGGCAGCCTCGTCGCGCCCCGGCAGCCGCAAAGGCCGCGCAGAGCCTGCTGCGGCGAGCAGCGCGGCGACCAGTGCGGCGACTGCGCCGCCGGTGCCAGGCTCCCCCACCAGCACCGCCACAGCGGGCGATGTGGTGCTCGAGAAGGACTGGTTTCAGGGCACCACGCGGCGACGGAAGGTCCCGCTTATGGAGTGCGCCTATCGCGCGGCCTCGCAGTTCGACGCGGAGTACCTGGCGGAGATGGCGCACCGCCGTGCCGCGCCACAGGAAAACGCGAGCAGCCCGCCGAATGTGTAGGACGAGGCACACCACGGCAGAGGTCTCGCTGAAGCCGATGACGGGAGCCCGCGAAGGGCGTGTATGTGTGTGTGTGTGTGCTCCAACGTCATGGTTGCTCTTGCCTGCTATCGATGTAAATGAGTGACTCTGGCTCACCCCAAAGCAAACAAACAAAACGAAAAGCACTGACTGGTGCAAAGAAAAGAAAGCCCTACAACGACGGCGTGTGGTTGGCGATGCGGACGGTTGCCAGTAATCGATACTGCTCTTCAAGATCGCGATGACCACTGCATGCGAGCACCGGACCTGCTGTGAGCGTGTGCAGTCCTGATTGTATTGCCTCGCTCTCTCTCTCATGCGCGCGGTTGCCTTGTCAGGCACAGACGCGACCTAGACAACACGACGGTCACTCTTCGCTGATACTGTTCATCACTTGACTTAATCGTAGCTTCCCCTCCCTCTCTTCCTCCCTCGATCCTTTAACCTGTATATGCATGTATACTTTCAGCTATTGGTACTAGCTATTGATTGCCTTCTTTTTTAAAGTATTTATCTCGTCCACCCTTTTTTTTTTTTTTCGTGTTGTTGTTTTTTTCACCTCGCGACACGCCTTTTCTCTTGTCCTTTTCCACACTCCACAGTACCGTCTCTCCTTGGGAAGCTTGTCTTGTTCACGAAGAGGCAAGACCGCCAAAGGAAGCACCGGCCAACAGCACACCCCAGTCTGCAAAGCGGAGAAGGTAGACAAAAAGAACAAGAAGAAGAAGAAGAAAGAGCGCACGCGCGAAGGAAAGGACAGCATGAGTTCTTCTCAGGACGCCAACAGCCAGTACGCGCAGGGTGCCAAGGATGCCGAGCGCCACCGTCGTGCCACCGAGGAGAACTGGCTGCGGCCCACGCTGGGCCCCATTCTGTGGTTTGGCTTGCCGCTGTTCGTGGCCTGGGTCTACTTCCGCCGCATGACCCCTGCGAACCCTCTCACAGGCAAGGCCGGCGGGGCGAACCCCTTCTCCGACATGATGGAGCAGATGATGCCCATCAAGGCCCGCAACTTCCGCGTGGATGTCAAAGGCACCAAGTTCGACGACGTGATTGGCATCCCTGAGGCCAAGGGTGAGGTGCGTCAGTACGTGGACTTCCTGACGACGCCGAACAAGTTCACGCGCCTCGGTGCACGCCTGCCCAAGGGCTGCCTCCTCACCGGCGAGCCCGGCACCGGCAAGACGCTGCTCGCCAAGGCGGTGGCGGGAGAGGCCAATGTGCCCTTCTTCAGCTGCAACGGTGCCGACTTCATCGAGCTCGTCGGCGGTAGCGGGCCCAAGCGGGTGCGCGAGCTCTTCACGGAGGCGCGCGCGGCCGCACCGGCGATCATCTTTATCGACGAGATTGACGCCATTGGCTCCCGTGCGGGCAAGCAAGGCGGCAGCGTCAGCAGCGAGGAGAACCGCACCATCAACCAGCTCCTCGCCGAGCTCGATGGCCTCAGCACCAGCGCCGACCCCATTGTGGTCCTCGCGGCCACCAACTTCCAAGATAACATCGACAAGGCCCTGCTGCGCGAAGGTCGCTTCGATCGCAAGGTTGTCATTGAGATGCCCGACGTGTCGGCCCGCTGCGAGGTCTTTGAGCACTACCTGAGCCGCATCGGTACCGGCGACCCCAAGGGCCTCACCAAGGACGACACTGGGGCGCCGCTGCCCGTCGACAACACCGTCAGCAACCTCGCGCTGGCCAAGCGCCTGGCCGACCTGACGCCGGGCCTGTCGCCGGCCACCATCGCCACGATTGTGAACGAGGCCGCGCTGCAGAGCGGCATTGCCGGCAAGTCGCTGGTGACGCTGCCGAGCCTGCTCGAGGCCGTGGACAACACACTCATGGGCCGCAAGCACCGCAACCGCCAGAGTGATGCCTCGGCGCGCCGGACGGCGATCCACGAGTCTGGCCACGCCCTGGCCGGGTGGATGCTGCCCTCGGTGGAGAAGGTGCTGAAGATCAGCATCATTCCCCGTGGCCATGCGATGGGCTACACGCAGCGCGCCGGCACCGAGTTCCACGAGTACCAGACTAACGCCACCCTCTTCTCGGACATGGTCGTCATGCTCGGCGGCCGGGCGGCAGAGGAGGTCCTGATGGGCAACCCATCCGCTGGTGCGATGGACGACCTGCAGCGCGCCACGGACATGGCGATGAAGCAGCTGCTCGCCTTTGGCATGAGCGCCAACGTGGGCCTTCTCTCGTACAACCCCGAGTACACGCAGGCCGGTCGCGACTTCACCACCTTCTCCAACAAGGCCCAGTTCCGCGCGGAGATGGAGGCCAAGAAGCTGGTCGGTGCCGCGCACGACACGGCAGTGCAGCTCGTGCGCCAGCACAAGGATAAGATGGAGGCCATGACGGCGGCGCTGCTGGAGAAGCGCGAGGTGAGCACCGCGGACATTGAGGCTCTCTGGGGACCCCGTCCGTCCACGCCGACCAAGGCGGAGCTGGTCGAGAAGCTCAGTCACGTCCTCGGCTCCCAGGACGACGACGCCGAGAAGTTTTCGACGGCTCGGCAGACCAGCGCTGCGTAACGGCAGGCGCGCAGCATGATTCGACGAGGGACCACGTGCGTGTCGGCACGTGTCTGTTTTGTTCTTGTTCCCCCCGACCCCACTTTTTTTTTTCTGCGTTTAGGTTGCATCATACAGGGTGAGATACATTTCTCTTTCTTTTTTTTTCTCCGCGTTGTCAACCCGTTTTGTTTTTTTTTGCTTTGGGCCCTTGGCTGAGTGAGCGGGTGGGCTTGGGCTCGCGCGTGCTCGTTCAGCGTTCGTCATACACTTTGGGCCTTTGTGTGTGTGTGTGTGTTTTCGTTGTTGTTGTTGTCGGAGATGGTGTTTCCCACACACCTCCATTATTCCTATTATTCACATATCTGTGTCACCCCCCAACATATTCCCTATTTGAACACAGCAACCGGAGCCAAAACAAAACAAAAACAAAAAGCTACAACAACAGTAACGCACCGTGTAGCCTCCGGCAGCAAACTGGAGCGCGAGGGCGTGAGAAAAGAGATGAAGAAAGCTGCTGTGTATGCACCCCCCCCCCCCTCTTCCTCGTGCGAGCAAGTTGGGTGGATTTTGCGATTCCCATCCCGTGCTTCAAGACCACTCATCGGCTGATGTGAGGTTGCTCCTGTCGTTTTTTTGTTGTTGTTTTGTTTTTGTCTTGATGCCGTTCACGACACATGTGGTCACATGCGTCCATTGATTCATCACGTGATGGCCGACACTGCTTCCTACCTGACTCTATCCCACCCTATCTCCATCCTCTCATTCTCTGGTCTCCGGCTCTGTTGACAAATATATATATCTCATTGCTCGTCCGCCAGGTTGCCTGTAGCAGCAGTCTTTCGCTAAAACAAGAGCAGAGTTCAGTTTACCCCCTCGAAAACACAGTGTTTTAAAGTAACAAACTTTTTTCTTTCACACCCTTTTTCTTTTCTTCCATGTCCAAGATCGCGCCCGCTCAGCTGGCCGAGGCCATCCAGGCCGTTCTCACCATTGAGAAGCCCCGCAAGTTCAAGGA